>PVKA01031401.1:0-26304 GCA_004027165.1 Ctenomys sociabilis | reverse complement strand
CCTCTCTCCCTCCTTTCTTTCTTTCTTTCTTTCTTTCTTTCTTTCTTTCTTTCTTTCTTTCTTTCTTTCTTTCTTTCTTTCTTTCTTTCTTCCTTCCTTCCTTCCTTCCTTCCTTCCTTCCTTCCTTCCTTCCTTCCTTCCTTCCTTTCTTTCTTTCTTTCTCTTTCTTTTGCAGAACTGGGGATTGAACTCAGGTTCTTGCACTTGCCAGGGAAGTGCTTATTCTACTGAGCTATCTCCCTGACCTATTACTGTAGTTTTCAATGGGCAAATCTTTTACTTCTTTCATTAGATTGTTTCCTAAATTTATGCATTTTTCTGGATGCTATTGTAAAGAATGTATTTTCCCTAATTTCTCCTTGTGTCAGTTTGTTGTTTGTGTACAAGAATGCTATTGATTTTTGTGTGTTGAGTTTGTATTCCACTACATTTTTGAATTGGGCTATTAAATCTACAATACTTTTGGGGTCTTCTATGTAGAGTATCATGGCATCTTCAAATAATAATTTTACTTTTCTTTCCTATCTTTATTCCTTTTATTTCTTTATCTTGTCTAATTATTCTGGCTAAATTTCCAGAACTATATTGAGCAAGAGTGGTAACGGTGGGCATCTTTTATGGTTTGTGTGTGGTTGTCCCCTCAAATCCTCATGTAGTCATGGGGTGGCTTCTCGAGTTTGTGATTGATTATTGTGTGGGTGTGGACGCTGCACCTGCCGTGGGGAAAGTAATTTGCAGTACAATGCTAGGAGGGGAGAGAGATTAGTTAGCTGCCTGAGCTGTGGCCACCCCTTTGCTTTCTGCTCTTTGCCAACAAGATGAATAGCTGCTCTCTGCCATGTGCTACACCACCTTGGAGCTAGCTTACTATGGATAGAAACCTGCAATAACTGTGAGGTAAATAAACCTTTCCTTCTTCATTTTGGGTGTCAGATATTTGTCCCAGCAACGAGTGAGCAGTAACTGAGACAGCACCCTTATATTATTCCTGATTTTAGAGTAAAAGCTTTTAATTTTGACCATCAAGTACGGTGTAAGATGTTGGATGTTGGTCCGTCATAGATATATTTTACCAGATTAGATAAGGACATTCTATACCAATTTTCTATAGGTTTTTTTTTTTTTTATCATGAGTCAGTGCTTTCTCCAATACTTTTTCTGCCTCTATTGAGAGGATTGTGTGATTTTTGTGTTTGATTCCATTGGTGTGGCGTATAGCGTTTGCTGATTTGTGTAAACTGAACCATCATTGCATGCCTGGGGTGAACTTACTTGGTCATGATGTATGATGATTTGCTGCATTTTGTTTGCCATTGTCTTATTGAGGGTTTTTAATCTATGTTCATCAGGGATATTGGCCTGTAGTTTTCTTTTTTGGTTGAGTTCTTCTCCTGCTTTGGAATCAGGGTAATACTTTCTCCCAAAAATGATTTTGGAAGTATCGCTTCTCTTTCAATTTTTCTGTAGTTTCAGCATTAGTGGCACTGGTTCCTCTCTGAATTTCTTGTAGAGCTCAACAGTGAACCCCTGAGGACCTGGGATTTTGTTTTGTAGGTAAATTTTTAATTACATTTTCAATTTTATTGGTTGATATTGGGTTATTTAGAATTTTTATATCTTGATTTAGGCTTGACACTTTGATTGTTTCTAGGAATTAATTTCTTCTGTGTTTCCCATCTTATTAGAATATAGCTTTTCATAGTAGCTATTTATGATCTTTTTAATTCTTGTAGGATCTGACGTGATTTCATCCTTTTGATTCCTATTTACTTGAATTTGTGTCCTCTTTTTGATCAAGTTAACTAATACTTATTTTTTCAAGGGATCAACTTTTAGATTCATTTATTATTTGTATTATTTTCTTATTCTCTACTGCATTGATTTCTTCTTTTATCTTTAAACTTTCCTTCATGGTATAAGCTTTAGATTTGACTTGTTCTTCTTTTTCTAGAAGTTTGAGGTTCAACATTAGGTTGTTTGAGCTCATTCTGTTTTTCTGATGTGAGAATTCATAGCTATAAATTTCCCTCATAGTACTGCCTTGATTGTATCCCATAAGTTTTGATATGTTGTATAAGTATTATCATTTAAATGTATATGTGCTTTAATTCCATGTTTAATTTCTTTGTGACACATTGATTGTTCAGATGTGTGTTGTTTAATTTCTGTGTGTTTATATATTTTTGTGACTTCTTTTGTCATTGACTTCTACTGTCATTGTGCTGTGGACAGATTATATGCATAGGATGATTTGAATTCCTCTACATTTACTTAAACATGCCTGGTGAGTTAATATGTGTGATTACCACATTTTGGAGAATGTTTCCTGTGCAACTGAGATGAAACTATAATTCTTATATTTTGGGTAGGAAACTGTAGATATCTATCAAATCTATTTGTTCACATTTTTGGTTTAATCATATTTCTTTGTTAATTATTTTTGTGTAACTGATCTATCTATTTGTGTGAGTGAGGAATTAAGGTCCACTGTTACAAGTACATTAGTGTTTATTTGGCTTTTCATTTAATATTTGGTTTATATATTTGAGTGCACACCAATTTTGGTGCATATATATTTATAACTGTTATCTCTTCTTGGAGTTCTCCCTTAATGATTATGTCTCCTTTGATCAGTTTTGGCTAAAAGTTTACATTGCCTACAAATAGAATAGCTACCCTTGCTTTTTATCTGTATTCCTATGGCATGTAGGATTGTTTTCCATTCTTTGATTTTAGTCCATGATTTTCTTTTTTGAGTGAAATGTGTTTCTTTAGTGCAGCATTTGCTCAATCTTGTTTCTTGGTGCATTCTGCCAGTCTGACAAACTTGTAGTATAGGCAAAATTATAGCACAGTTGTCTTTCCAGCCAGAGCTTGGGCCCAGCAAGTATGTGGAAGCTTCCACCTCATTGCCACTCCTTGGGCCCCTTTCTAGCCAGAGTCCAGGGCTGGTGTGTGTGGTGCCACCTACACATTCACTTGAACCTCCTCAATCAGACAGGCCAGGTGTAGAACCCTGAGGCAGAACTCCTTGCAGAGAGGCTAGTGGCCTGACACCCAGCTAATCCAGGAGCTGAATATCTTGCCAGAGGGGCACAGAGGGTTCACTTCAATGGGCTACAGTAGGAAGAGCCTGCGCGCAGCAGCCAGACCCAAGGAAGGCACATCTGGATAAGTTCAGATGTGGAAGATCTGGTTCCAGTAAGCTGATATACTGCTAGAACCAGATCTATGAATGCATCCTCTCTCATTCTCTGTTGATTGAGTGAGGGAGCAACAGGAAACTGGGGTGAACCAGTCTGCCTGGAAGATCCCATGCACATCAAGGGGAGGTGATTAGACAGAACTTAAGGGAATAAATTTAAATACAAATTTTCAATGTAATATCTGCTTAGCTATACAGACATAATGTTTGCTGGTGTGGTCTAAAATACAAACCAATTAGTTAAAAAAGTTTGTCAACTGCTAAATATCATTACATATTATTAGTATTCCTAATTGTTCTGTAAATACAAAATAGCTACTGCCTTAGAAACATAATCTCTCTTGGGTAAGAATTTTGGTAGGAGCTAAGAAAATAACTGCAACACAGTTCTACCCCAAAGGTCAGAGGACAGTGCTATCCAAAATGACAAAGGAGCAAAATTCAGTCTCAGGCAATGATCCCACCAGGAAAAAATGCAGGAGGTACTATAATAGAAGAAATTAGGGGCTAGGGAGATGGCACAGTAGAATAAGTGCTTCCCTGGCAAGCACAAGGGCCTGAGTTCAATTCCTGGTTCTGAAAAAAAAAAAAGAAAAAGAAACTGGAAATCACACACCTGAAATCTGAATTAATAGTGTCTGAAGTAAAGAAATAACTGCAGAAAGGTATAGAGTAAATCAGATTATAAATAATCTCTGAAGTAAAAAAAGCAATGATAACTACAATGAAAGAATTACTAAAAGCTTCTAAAGAAGACATTGATAAAAAAGAGGAAAATAGAAAAGATGATGGAATCCTTGAATGAGCAATTTAGGAAAGAAATAGAATGCAGGAAGCAGATTCAGAGAGATATGTAAGAACTTAAAATCTCAATCAAAAGCTGGCAAAAATGTTTGAGTGAAACTGAATATAGAGTTTCAGATCTTGAAGACGCCAACCCAGCTAGTGAGGAGGTAAGAAAAAATCACTTAAGAAAACTAGGATGCAAGAAAAAAAATAATTCAATATCTGTAAGACAATACAAAGATGAACATGAGACATTAATAAGAAAGAAGCAGTCAATGCAAATGATATAAAAAGAACACAGGATGGAGTAATAGCAGAAAACTACCTAAATATGGTGAAACAATCTGACATTCAGGTAATCAAAGTATATAGAACTCCAAAGAACATCAACCCAATTAAAAACACAACTAGACATATAATAGTAAAGAACCAAGAAATCTAGCACAAGAACAATATACTAAAAGCGACTAGAAAAAAAGAAACAGACCACATTTGAAAGAAAACCTGTCAGAATAATGGCAAACTTTTCTTCACAAACCAAGTCAAGAAAAGCATGGAGCAGAGTAATTCAAGTCCTCTGTGAAAACAAATTCTAGTTCAGATACTATACCCTAAAGCACTCTCTTTCAAGTTTGATGGAGAAGTAAAATACTTCCATAATAAAGAACAACTAAAGAATTTCATGATGACAAATCCAACCCTATACAGAACACTAAAAAATATTCTAGAGAAGGACCAAAATAACCAGAACTCCATGAATGAGAATTTATTTATTTATTTATTTATTTATTTATTTATTTATTTATTTATTTATTTGTGATTCTCCTGTTTTTTTTTTCATTTATTTTTATTTTATTAAAATACAAATGTCAATCAGACAGTTTCAAGACACCTTAACCATACACATTCGATGAATTAATACATTGCAAACTATTTTCATAACGTTTTGGTATTGTACAAAGTGCATACATGATATTATATTTACAGATATTATTTTAGCAGATATCTCTTATCAGTGAATTAAGAGTGTCGTTGCTTACTTATCTTATTTTTTATACCTGAATTATATCAAAAATTCAATAATTGTTTACCTAGTGGATGACCATGGCACTAAAAGCCAACATAATATCCTGCCCAACCATCATTAGTGCAGATCTTGCCTATCATAGAATTATGTAGAAGCACAGCGTTATCTATCCCAACTGTACTGTCTATACACACACATCATGATTTTTTCTTTCTACAACCCTTCCTTTGTCTACACCTGTCAAAAGTGGGCACTCTATTGACATTCAACTAACTTAGGTGCTTGAACTCGACACCACAATCCAACACAGTCCAGCATTCTACAACCATAGTGAGTTATTCAAAGAAATTGTCAACCATAGCCATTTACAGCTCAGCTTAATATTATGGCCTCACGATGTATACTTCATTTTTATACTTTTCTGCTGGATGGTTAAGACCTAGGTAGATCAAGACTTATATACCAACACAAGAACTTTATATTTTGAAAGAACCAATCAAATAGGGCAAACAATTAAACACAGGAGAAAAAAGGGGTAGACAACAGCTGGTAAATAACATGTCAATCATAAGTCAATACATCTTAATTGTAGCCATCAAGGTAAATGGATTTAATTCACCAATTAAAAGAAATAGACTGGCACAGTGGATTAGGAAGCAAAATCCGACAATATGCTGTATGCAAGAAACACACTTAACTCATAAAGAAATTCACAGGCTCAAAGTCAAAGGGTGGAAAACAATGCTACATACCCCAGCACCTCAGAAAAAAGCAGGGGTAGCAATCCTGTTTGCAGACAGTCTCAACTTCAAACTAAGAATGATCAACCAAAATAAAGAAGACTACCATATACTGGTTAGGGGAAAAATTCAAAAGGAAGAGGTAACACTCATAAATATCTATGCACCAAACATGGGAGCACTTAACTGTACAAGACAAACCTTAATGGACATGAAAAATCTAATATCCAAGACCACAATCTTAACAGGAGACCTTAACACCCCTTTAACCCAAAAGATAGGTCAAGCAGACAAAAAATTAGCAAAGAGGTAGCAGAACTGAACCAGAACTTGGAACAAATGGACTTGGTAGACATACACAGAGTTTTCCTCTCAAGCACAGCTAAATACACATTGTTTTCAACTGCACATGGAGCTTTTTCTGAAATAGATCACGTACTAGTCCATAGGTCATGCTGAAGTGTCTGCAAGAAAACAGAAATTATCCCATGCATATTATCTGACCACAGTGCAACGAAACTGGAAATAAAAGACAAAAGAAAGCAGAAAAATCCCCATAAATTCATGGAAATTAAACAACATCCTACTTAGCAATCAATGACTTACAGATGAAATTAAAGAAACAATCAAACAATATCTACAATTCAATGAAAATTCAAGTACAACTTATTGAAATTTATGGGATGTGATGAAAGCAGTTTTCTGAGGGAAATTTATAGCTGTGAACTCACATATTAGGAAAACAGGATGGGAACAGACAAATGCCCTGATGCATCAGTTCAAACGTCTGGAAAAAGAAGAGCGTACCATACCCAAAGCCCAAAGAAGGAAGGAAGTTATAAATATTAGAGCAGAAATTAATGCATTTGAGATGAAGAAAACAGTTCAAAGAATTAATAAATCAAAACTGGTTCTTTGAAAGATTAAAAAAAGAGAAAGATTTAATAAAATTGATAAGCCCCTAGCTTACCTCATGGAAAAGAGGAAAGAAAAGACTCAAATTCAAGCAATAAGGAATGAAAAGATGAAATTACTACAGACCTAGTGGAAATTCAGAAGATTTTCAATAGCTACTTTGAGGAAGCTTTACTCTCACAGAATCAAAGACACAGAAGAAATGCACAGATTCCTATAAAGCTATAAATTAGTGAAGCTGAACCAAGAAGATATAAGAATTCTCAATAACCCAATAACAGCAAATGAAATATGAAATGTAATACAAAACTTAGTGACAGAAAAGTCCAGGTCCTGATGGATTCACAGCTGACTTCTATAAGAAATTTGGAGAAGATACAATCCCAATACTCCTCAAACTATTCAATGAAATTGAAGAGGTAACAAACTTCCTAAAATTGTTCCTGGAGGCAAGTACTATGATGATACCAAAGCCTGAGAAAGATGCAAACAAGTATAGACCAATCTCCCTCATGAACATAGATGTAAAAATCATGAAGAAGATTATAAATTATGACCCAGTAGGATTCATCCCAGGGATCCAAAGATTGTTCGATATTTGAAAATCTATAAATGTAATACACAGTATCAATAGAGCTAAATCCAAAAACCACATGATCATCTCAATTAATGTAGAAAAGGATTTTGACAAAGTCTAACACTCATTCATATTCAAAGTCCAGCAGTAAATTTAAATAGATGGCCTCTATTTCAATCTGATAAAAGCCATCTATGACAACCCAATGACTACCTAAATGGGGGAAAGCTGAAATCTTTTACTCTCAGGTCTGGTACAAGACAAGGATGTCCTCTGTCATCAGTCCTATTCAATATAGTCCTGGAATTATTAGCTAGAGCCATGAAATGAGAGAGAGAGAAAAAGAATAAGAATAGGTAAAGAAGAAGTCAAGTTATCATTATTTGTAGATGACATGAACACTCTATTTGGAAGACACAAAAAACTAAACCAAGAAGTTCCTAGAATTGAAACACAAATTCCGTAGTAGGACAAGATACAAAGTCAATATCATTCCTCTACACATATAACAAACACACTGAAAGGAAAATTAGAGAAACAATATCTTTAAAAATAGCACCACGGAAAAAGAAATAGGAATTAACCTAACTAATGAAGTAGAAGATCTATTCAATGAAAATTATGGTACTCTGAAAAAAGAGATTGTAGAGGATTGCAGAAAATGGAAAGATATTCCCTGCTCCTGGATAGGAAGAACCAACATTGTGAAGATGGCTATCCTCACAAAATTGCTGTACAAATTAAATTCAATCCCCATGAAAATACCACCAACATACCTCCCAGACCTAGAGAAATCATTCCTAAAATTTATTTGGAACCAGAAGAAACCTAGAATAGCAAAGGCAATCCTAGGCAACAAAGACAAGGCAGGAGGCATTACAATTCCTGACTTGAAATTATATTGCAAACCTACTATGATAAAATCTGCATAATATTCACAACAACATAGACCTAATTATCAATGGAATAGATTAGAAATGCAGATGCAACTACAAACACAGTCAGCCACCTTATCTTCAACAAAGAGTCCAAGTATGCTTCCTGAAGGAAAGATAGCCTCTTTAACAAATGGTCCTGGAAAAATTGACTGTCTATGTACTGAAAACTAAAACTTGACGGAGGTCTATCACCGTGCAGTAAACTAAAGTCATAATGGATTAAATATCTAGACATTGAAACAGAAAACAGAAACATTAAAATAGAAACATAAAATCTGGAATATAAGTGGAACTCTTGAAGATGCAGGGGTAGGCAAACAGATGAATGGCTATCACAACGAAATCAACCGAAAACAAATGTTGGAGAAGATGCAGGGACAAAGGAACCCTTCTCCACCACTGGTTGGAATGTAGACTCATACAACCATTATGGAAATCAGTGTGGAGCATGCTCAAAAACTAAGACTGGAAATTCCATTCAATCCAGCTATCCATCCCCCTTCTGGGAATTTTCCTAGAAGAAATGAAAACATCATATGATAGTGACAATGTGCTCTCATGTTTATAGTAGCACAATGTGTGATAGCCAAATGCTGGAAATAACCAAAATGCTCTATACCTAATGGCTGAAAAAAAGTGGTGTTTTTATACAATGGATTATTATTGAGTTATAAAATAAAATAAACTCAAAACCTTCAAAGATAAGTTCATGCCTCTTGAAGATATACCCATAAGTGAAATAACCAGACCCACATGTGTAAATATCATATTCTCCCCTAGTGTAAGACCTCAAAAGAAAAAATAAAAATTGAAAAGTATAACACAGTTAAATGGAAAGGAAGAACTTAAGGATTAAACAATGAAGAGAGAAAGGCAAAAAGTTTGGAAATATGCAAGGACAAAACCATACATTTATGTAAAGAAGATAATTAAGGCAATGGTCCTAAGAATCTCCATTAGGTTTTTGAAAATGCCAGTTAACCTAACTACATATGCTGGTATCTATAAATTAAGTAACTAAACTGAAGATAGCATGTGTAATACTAAAACCATGCTTGAAATCCCTGTGATTTTTGTCTTCTAAATGTGCACTGCTTCTAATGTCATATCAGTTATTGCTATACTCTCTTTAAAGTAAATGTAACAAAAAGGTAATAAAAGAAAATAAGAAAGAAAAAAAATGTCATAGGATTATCCTGCTACATTGCTTTACATGGATTGATTTCTAAATTTCTGTGTAAAAATGTGTAATTGTTTTTGTTTTTTTTTTTTTTTTTTACATTCCAGAGGGATTTAAAGTTTGGAATATCCACGGTTACTGGAAAATAGCAGTTCCTTGCTATGTCTCAGGAATTTGATGTTCAGACAGGTAGTGATGTTAAATTCAACTGCCTCTGTTACTGGGTAATAATATCATTAAGCTTCTCTTCTTGATGTTTGGCAACTAAAGTTTGCAGACCAAAAATTAGAGAAAAAGAGGAGCTGCAAGGATAGCCAATATTTTGGTCCTAGCTCTTCAAGTTCATTGAAGACTCAGGACATAATAGACCCTGTACTGTGACATCTTGTAATTCAATAGTGACCTAAGTTTTCTGATCAAGGAGATTATGGGCCACAGAGGAAAGTGATTGATGATGTATAGTGTTCCTAAGCAGAGTCCCCTAAAAAGAAAAAAATTCTCAGGTTCTCATGGACAGCAAATTGGTCAAGCAATGGCCATGACTTATCCAGACGGCTGACACTTACAAAAGATCTACAAGGTGCTATAAGTGGTTTCAGGGTAAATCCTGAGGGGATTTGACTGATTTTTTCCTGTACAAAAGTTACATTTTCACTTAAATAAGTCTTGCTTTAACTTGGTCTTGACCATCCAGCATAAGAGTATAACCACAAAGCATAAAAAGTAATACCATATTAATATGATGAGCTGTCAAAGGCTCAAGTCAACAACTTTAGACAGTTGCCAGTTCTGCTGATAACCTACTATCATTATGGACTATTGGACTATATTGTGTTAATTTGGTGAATTCAGGTACCTACAATATTTGAACTGTCATCAAGTATGAAAAGTCCTTTAAAGACTTCTCCAAATAAAACTTCTGTATCAGCAATGGAACACTTATCTCTGACAAAACAAAACACAACAGGGAGATATGAATAAAGGATCATTTTGTAGTTAAAATATATATGTATATACAAAATAGTTAGGATAGATATACAATGACCTTCTATTAGTTCAATGAGAATAACGTTTTATATTCATATTGTTTAGACAAGATATCATGTCTGCATCTTGTCCTCTGAATAACTACTCCAAAGATAACAATATACAATGTACTGATTATTTTAACTGTCCTATTAACTTGTTTTGAAACTGTTTCATTGTTCTTTTTCTCATTAAAATGAATACAAAGTTAAAAAAAGATAGAGACAACCAAATGGAATATCAGTCAATCAATCAATCAATAAATCAGTCAATCTAGTTAAAAAATTATCATTAAATAAACCCCAGAAAACTATAGCATAGTTAAAAGTTAACTCACCAGCTCAAAAATTCAAATTAACAGGATATTCATGCATCAAAGCTTGGAATCATGAGGAGATCAGTGAAGGAATCCTTGTGTCCTCAGCAGCCCAACTGGTCCTCTCTCTCCCTATGACATCTATTCTTGCTTAGAAAAGAATGACCTTTCACAGTTAGCTTCACCATCACAGTCACTGTAAAGCCTTCTGTGCCCTTCAGAAAATGACTGATTTTTTTCTCAATAAAATTAATTTTTAAAAAAGAAACTAGGAATCAGAAGATAAATCCAATAGGAGGGTAAGGAAAAATACCCGGAGCTTGTCCAACACTTCAAATTCAGGGGCTGCATATTTATTTTAGCTCTGTCTACTTGTAAGGATTAGATTTGAAGATATCTAGCTCAGAGACTAAACATGCAACATGACGTCTCCATTCTCATGGAGGAATTGATATAAAAATATAGACTCCTATGGTTGTGAAAGAAAGTCACGCCTCTTTTCCCTCCTCTGTGAATGTATATAAAAAAAGAGAGCACAAAGCAGACATTTCTGAACTGTTTATCTGGATCTTGACAGCTTTGGTTTGAGAAATGGAAGTTATGGTATGGTACATCTTATGAATAGAAATTAATATCATATGAACAGATTCTACTCCAGGGAATGTTCATAAGCCAGATTCATTCACTCCAACAAAGTGAGTCTTACACACTTTTGACACAAATATACAATATAAAGCCTAACACAAAAGTAATTCAATAAGTCCCAGTTGCACTGTACTACCAAACAGCATTGCCCTGTACAGGAAGCACACAGCGCCACAACTGTGATGCTATCCAGCAAACACATGCCATATTTTCTGTTTGCATTTACAATAGTTTGCAGTGCAATATCTGTGAAAGTTCACAGCTTGAATGTTTGTAAGTCAGAGACCTACTGTATTTATAATCTCTGTCAATTATAAATTCTGGCTGTATGTGTTTCTCTGTCACTGAAAATTCCTAAGGATTTAAGTTTGCCTGTCTACTTTTGTTTTCCCTCCAAAGAACATTTAAGGAAAGAGCCCAAAGATTTGGCTTCCAGGGGAAATGTTTGAGACCAACTTCAAGTGATTTTTTAAATGAAATCTGTAAAGTAGATCTGTAATCAAAAGATATTTCAGTGGACAGTGACAAAGGAAAAAGTGAAGCCTCGAGCTCAAGAATGGTGGTTCAAGCACCTCTTAACATAATGCTAAAAGCTACTAGAATCCACACTGATTCTTTCCTCTGAAAGGCCCTAAAGATACTTTTGAATCCATCCTTAATTATTTGGTTTGCATTGAATAGATTCACTGTCCCCTACACATTCCTATTCCACTTGAAGTGAATTCCATTGTTTCTGTCACATCCCCTGTAAGTGACCATGGCTTATAGTTGACTCTGGAAATAAATCTCTAGAACAATGCTGACAAATCTTTTACAGATCAGTCTCTAAACTTCAACCCAAAACCGTTATTTATTGCAGGATGCCAACCCTGCAATGAAACATGAATATGGAAGTTTTAGCTTCTTCACAAACCTACAAAATTTTAATGGCAATGTAACACCCATCTCTGACAAAACTAAACATAAAGGGGGATATAAATGAAAGTCCATTTTGCAGTGAAAAAAATATATATACATGTATATGTATATGTGTGTGTATATATATGTATTTACAAAATAGGATAGATATATAGCTACTTTCTCTTAGTTCAATGAAAATATTTATAGAAGAAAGATTTATACTAATAGTGTTTAGACAAGATATCATGTCTGCATCTTGTACTCTGTTTGACTACTATGAAGACAACAATATACAATTTATTAATTATTGTAACTGAACTACTAAACTCTTTTGAAATGATCTAATTGCTATTTCTTTCTCAATAAAATTAATAAAAAATGAAGTTTTAGCTTAAAAAATACCATTAATTAACATCTTCAGTCTTAAAAACAAATAATCTATTTCTTTAGGATCACCACCACTGCTCTAGAAGAACATATCTGTTCAGTGTTTTTGTTTTCCTTAGACTGATAGAGCATAACAGAATAGTCAATGTTATATAATTTTAACCAAAACAGAGGTGGAAAGTTTATTCATTTTTTTTTCATTACATATTCAACAAATATTTACTAAGCAATCTATGTATTCCAAGTAAGATGCTCTATACTGAATAGATGTAGTAAAACTCAGGCCTGACCTGGTGCAGCCCACAATCTAGAAAGGATAAGGAGAGAACCAAAGCTAAATAATTAGAATATGGCAATAAAAACACAATAAATAGTATACATTCCCTGGAGTAGAATCTGTTCATATGATATTAATTTCTATTCATAAGACGTACCATACTATAACTTCCATTTCTCAAACCAAAGCTGTCAAGATCCAGATAAACAGTTCAGAAATGTCTGCTTTGTGCTCTCATTTTTTTGTATACATTCACAGAGGAGGGAAAAGAGGCGTGACTTTCTTTCACAACCATAGGAGTCTATATTTTTATATCAATTCCTCCATGAGAATGGAGACCTCATGTTGCATGTTTAGTCTCTGAGCTAGATATCTTCAAATCTAATCCTTACAAGTAGACAGAGCTAAAATAAATACGCAGCCCCTGAATTTGAAGTGTTGGACAAGCTCCGGGTATTTTTCCTTACCCTCCTATTGGAGGACAAATGAGTTCCACGATGTTACATTACAGGTTCACTTATGTCCTGAGTCTTCACTAACCTTGAAAGACTATGGCCAAAATGTTGGCTTATCTTGCAGCCCCTCCACTTCTCCAATTTTGTTCTGTGAATATTGGCTGTTAGCCATCCAGAAGAGAAGCTGATTAGTACCCTGCAACATATGCAGTTCAGTTCACACTACCTGACTAAATTCTTTTTAGTTGTTGTTATACATTTCAATATGTATTTCTTCTTTTGATATCTTACACTAGGGACGCTATACAATATTTGCACATGTGTGTCTGGTGCATTGTGAGTATGTGTTCAAGTGGCAACCACTTCAATATAAATGCTTCAAGTTTATCATTCTTTATATCTGAGTAATATTCCATTGTATAGAAATACAACATCTTTTTCAACCATTCCTCATGTGGTGGTTGTTTCCAAGATTTTTCTATCACAAATTGTGCTGCTATAAAGATGGGTACACATACATTGCTATGATATGATGTTGCAGGTCCTCTGGGAAAATTCCCAGCAGGGGGATAGAAATTTTGAATGAGATTTCAGGTCCTACTTTTGTGAGGAGTCTCCACACTGATCTTCACAATGGTTGGACCAGTCTACATTCTCAAAAACAGTGGAGAAGTGTTCCCTTTTCTCCACAGCCTCTGCAACATTTGTTGTTGGTTGATTTCTTTATGATAGCCATTCTTTCTGGAGTGAGATGGTATCTCAGTGTTGCTTTAACTTGCATTTCATGTATGGCTAGCGATGTGGAGCATTTTTTCATATATTTATTCGCTTCTTTAATTTCATCCTCTGAGAAATGTCTATTCATGTCACATGCTCATTTTTTTATTGGGTCTTAAATTTGATGGCCTTAATATATCTTGGTTCTTTATATATTCTTGAGAGCAGACCTTTGTCTGATTGCTTATTAGTTAGGATTTTTTTTCAAAATTTGTTGGTTGTCTTTTCACTTTGTTGACAGTTTCTTTTGATTTGCAGAAACTTCTCAAGATGAGTTGATCCCAGTTTTTAATTTTTCTAGTGTTTCCTGTGCCATCTCATGTTTGTTCATGAACTCTTTGCCTACCCCATGTCTTCAAGAGTTCCTCCCTCTTTCTCTTCCAGGGGATTGAGCGTTTCTGTTTCAGTATTTAGATCTTTAATCCATTTTGACTTTAGATTAGTGCATGGTGATAGAGCTGGGTCAAGTTTTAGATTTCTGCATGTAGAAAGCCAGTTTTTCCAGCACCGTTTGTTAAAGAGGCTACCTTTGTTCAGTAAGCATGTTGGCCCCTTTGTTGAAGATCAGATGGCTGAGTGTGATCGTAGATGCCTCTGCATTTTCTAATGTATTTCATTTATCCTCAGATCTATTTTGTTTCCAATACCATGTTGATTTTGCCACAGTGGCTTTGTAGTATAATTTTAAGGCCAGAATTGTGATGCCTCCTGCCTCGTCTTTATTGGCCAGAATTGCCTTTGTTATTCTAGGTCTTTTCTGGTTCCAGATAAATTTTAGGAATGATTTCTCTATGTCTTGGAGGTATGTTGATGGCAGTTTGATAGGAATTGCAGTAAATATGTACAGCAGTTTTGGGAGTATGGCCATCTTCAAGATGTTTCTTCTTCCTACCAGAGGCATGGAATATCTTTCCATTTACTGAAATCTCTTTTCTTAGGGTATTGTAATTTTCTGTGAAAAGATCTTTGGCTTCCTTGGTTAAGTGAATTCCAAGGTATTACATTTTCTGTGGTCCTATTGTGAAAGGTACTGTTTCTATTGTTTCCCTTTCAGTGTGCTTGTTATCTGTGTAGAGGAATGCTATTGACTTTTGAGGATTGATTTTGTATCCTGCTATTCTAACGAATTTCCATGTCAGTTCTAGTAGTTTCTTGGTGGAATTTTTGGGGTCTTCCAAGTAAAGTATCATGTCATCTGTAAATAGTGATAATTTAACTTCTTCTTTACCTATTCTTATTCCTTTTATTTCTCCCTCTTTTCTAATGGCTGTTGCTAATGATTCCAAAACTATATTTAATAGGAGGGGTGATAGAGGACATCCTTGTCTTGTACCTGATGTAAGAGTAAAAGGTTTCAGTCTTTCCCTGTTTAGAATTATATTAGCTGTTGGGTTGTCAAATTGAGGTAGAGGCCATGTATTCCAATTTTCTGTAGGACCTTGAGCATGAATAAGTGTTGGATTTTGTCAAAAGCTTTCTCTGCATCAATTGAGATGATCATGTGTATTTTAGATTGTAGTCTATTAATATAGTGTATTACATTTATAGATTTTCGAATACTGAACTATCCTTGCATCCCTGGGATGAATTCTACTTAGTTGTTGTGTATGATCGTCTTGATGATTTGCTGTATTCTGTTTGTTACGATTTTACTGAGGATTTTTGGATCTACGTTCATGAGGGATATTGTCCTGTAGTTCTCTTTTTTGGTTGTGCCTTTCCCTGGTTTTGGAATTAGTATAATATTTGCCTCCCAAAATGATTTTGGGAGGTCTGCTTCCTTTTCAATTGCACTGAAGAGTTTGAGGAGTGTAGGGATTATGTCTTCTATAGATTTCTTGTAGAATTCAGCTGTGAATCCATCAGGACCTGGGCTTTTCTTTGTCGGTAGGCTTTTTATTATGTTTCATATTTCCTTGGGTGTTATTGGATTATTGAGAAGAGTTGTTCCATCTTCTTGATTCAGTTTTGGTAATTTGTACATTTCTAGGAATCTGTCCATTTTTTTCTGTGTCTTCTAATCTGTGAGCATAAAGATTTTCTAAGTAGCTATTGATAATCTTCTGAATTTCTGCTAGGTCTGTGTGATTTCACCCTTTTCATTCTTTACAGCTGGTATTTGAATTTTATTTTTCCTCTTTGGATGAAGTTAGGTAGGGGCTTATTGATTTTATTTAGTCTTTCAACGAACCTCTTTTTGATTTGTGGATTCTTTGAACTGTTTTCTTCATCTCAATTGAATAAAGTTCTGCTCCAATCTTTATGATTTCTTCCTGTTTTGGGGCTCTGGGTTTGGTTTGCTCTTCCTTTTCTAGATGTCAGAGGTGCAACATTAATGTGTTTATTTGTTCCCTTTCTGTTTTCCTAATGTGTGAGTTCATAGCTATGTTTTTCCCTTTGAGAACTGCTTTCATCATGTCCCATAAGTTCCTCTAACTTGTAGTTGAATTTTCATTGAAGTATAAATATTGTTGAATTTCTTGTTTAATATCTTCTGTGACCCATTGATTGCTGAGTAGGATGTTGTTTAATTCCCATGAATTTAGCAGGTTTCTGTGGTTTGTTTTGTTGTTTATTTCCAATGTCATTGCACTATGGTCGTATATTATCTATGGGATATTTTTTGTTTTCTTGCAGACACTTAAGCATGACCTATAGACTAGTATGTGGTCTATTTTATAGAATTACTTGTGTGCAGCTGAAAAAAATGTGTATTCAGCTGTGGTTTGATGGAACACTGTATATGTTCACCAGATCCATTTGTTGCAAGCTCTGGTTCAATTCTTCTACTTCCTTGCTAAGTTTTTGTCTGACTGATCTATCTTTTTTGAGATAAGGGGGTGTTAAGGTCTCCTGTTAAGATTATGGTCTTGGATATTAGGTTTTTCATCTCCATTAAGATTTGTTTTACATAGTTGGGTGCTCCTATGTTTGGTGCATAGATATTTATGAGTGTTACCTCTTCCTCCAGAATTTTTCTCTTAACCAATATATATCGGCCTTCTTTGTGTCATTTGATCATTATTGCTTTATAGTTGAGACTATCTGCAAACAGAATTTCTACTCCTATTTTTTTTCTGAGGTGATGGGCCATGTAATATTGTTTTACATCCTATGAATGTCTTTTTGAGTTAAATGTGTTTCTTGCACACAGCACATTATTGGATTTTGTTTTCTAATCCCCTGTTCCCGTCTAATTTTCTTAATTGGTGAATTGAGTCCATTTACATTGATGGTTATAGTTGAAATGTGTGGAGTTATGATTGTGATGATATTTGCCTGCTGTTGTTTACTCCTTTTTATCCTGTGTTTAATTGTTTTCCCTGTGTAGTGGCTTCTTTCCATTCCCATTCGTGTATTTCTGGTCATTGTGGTCCAATTGTAGGACATCTTTCAGTAGCCTGTGTAAGGGTGGCTTTGTCTTCATGAAATTCTTTAGTTGTTCTTTTTTATGGAAGTATTTCACTTCTGATCAAACTTTAAAGAGCAAGGTATAGTAGTCTGGGCTGGAATTTGTTTTCATAGAGGACTTGAAGAACTCTGTTGCATGCTCTCCTTGCCTTCATGGTTTTTGTATAGAATCTGGCTGTAATTCTGATGTGTTTTCCTTTGAATATGATCTGCTTCTTCTCTCTAGCAGCTTTTAGTATATTATTCTTGTGTTGGATTTCTGGCATCTTGAGCATTATATGTCTCATTGTGTTTTTAGCGTTGAAGCTATTTAATGTTCTGTATGTTTCAGTTACCTGAATGTTGTATTGTTTCCTCATATTTGAGAAGTTACTTCTGCCCATATTCTTTTTATATCATTTGTATTGACTCCTTCATTCTCATTGATGCCAGTTAATCTCACATTGTTCATCTTGACATCATCTTACAGGTGATGAATTATTTTTTCCTGCATTTTCATTGTTTTTAAGTGATCTCTTCTCACCTTTTCACTAGCTGCGCCAGTGTCTTCAAGATCTGAAACTTTGTCTTCACCTTCACTCAAGCCATTCTGTAGACTCCTGATGGAGATTTTGGGTTTTTCTATATCTCTTTGACTCTGCTTCATGTGATCTATTTCTTTTGTCTATTGATCATTCCAGGAATCCATCATATTTCTGATCTCTCCTATTTTTTTTTTTTTTTTATCAATGTCTTCTTTAGAGGTAGCCTTTAATTCTTTTACTGCAGAGCTTTTTCCAAATTGGATTTTCTCTGTATATTTCTGCAAGTGATTCTCTATTTCAGATGCTATGATTTCAAAGAATTCTTTTTTTATTTCAGAAATTATTTCTGCTTTGAGTTCCTCTTTCCCTTTCTCCTATTGTTTCTTTGCTTGTGTCTCTCTTAATTCATATGTTTCAGCTGGAATAATGCTCTCTGTGCTTATTCTGGGTGGGTATTATGTTTCTGGATTTGATTTATTACTTCAGATGCTATGTATTAAAAAAATTCTTTTTTATTTCAGGCGTTAATTCTGGTCTGAGTTCCTCTATACCTTTCTGATGTTGTTTCATTGCTTCTTCCTCTGTTAATTCATTCATTTCAGCTGAGCTCGTGTCTTCTGCACTTGTTGGTGGACTTGAGGCCTGAGATTGCCCTTTGCTCCTTTTCTTTGTCATTTTGTATATCGCTGACCTCTGACCTTTGGTGTAGAGCTTTGGTGCAGTTTCAACCTTAGCGCATTATGAGATTCTGGTGCCAATCTATTAAGTTTGAGATTATGTAGTTATGCCTGTCCTGGATCTAGCTGTTGTGCTCATTCCTTTTTTTGCAGCTCTTCTGGTATAACTGTGAGCCTGTCATTCCCGTCTGTTGTGTCCCTTGGTCCAGGGAGCACTAGGGAGTGCAGAAGCTGTCCCACACACTCACCAGGCCCTGCAAGGATGATTCGGGTGGTGGGAGATTGGGAAAAATTCTAACTATCTTGTTGGGCTTTGGGGCAGGGGCTCTGGGGAGTTTCTGGGCAAGTAGGTGTGGGGTGTCTCAGGCCAACCTTTCAGTCACTTGGAGTCTTGGTGATGGGGGTTCTGAATGATGCAGAGCATGCAGGAGGAAGCCAAAGGCTCTCCCACACCCTCTCAGAACCGGACTCTCATGGACCGTGTGGAGGGAGATTCAGAAAAATTCCCATTCGCTGGGTGGGCTTGGCGGCAGGTACTACACAGTAATTTAGAAATCTAATCATATACAGAATTATAGCAGTGAGGTCCTGTGACTTTTTCTTCTTGTCTCATTTTTTCATTTATTATCCTTTTTTTAAAAAAAAAATCAACAAAAAACAGTACAAAACACTTATTTGTGATATAGTCTGGTCATGATTTGTATGTCATGAGAAGCAGTAAGTATTGAGAAGACCAGAATGAAAGGCATCCAAGCATGATCCCACTATTACACTTTGCTATCTTCTGTGCAGTTGGTCAGTTCACAGGTATCAGCATATATAGTTATGGAATAGATTAGAAGATGCAGAAGCATCTACGAACACACTCAGCCACCTCCTCTTCTACAAAGGGGCCAAACAAGCTTAGTGGAATAAAGATAGATTCTGTAACAAATGATCTGGAAAAATTGACTCTCTACATTCTGAAAACTAAAACTTGACCCAGGTCTATCACCATGCACAAAGCTAAAGTCAAAATGGATTAAAGATCTAAACATTGAACCAGAAACACTCAATCTCTTGGAAGAGAAAGTAGGAGGAAGTCTTGAAGACATAGGGGTTAGCAAAGAGTTTATGAACAAAAACCAAATTGCATGGGTAACACTTGAAAGAATTAACAACTGGGACCAACTCTGAGAAGTTTTTGCATGTCAAAAGAAATTACCAACAAAATTAAAAGACAACCCACAAATGTGGAAAAATTTTGACAAACACCTAGACAAGGGTCTGCTCTCTAGAACTTACAAAGAACTAAAAAAAAACATTAACACTCCCAAATTTAAAGCCCCAATCCAGAAATGGGCATCTGAGGTGAACAAACACATCTCAGAGGATAAAATTAAAAAGTGAATAAATATATGAAAAAAGGCTCCACATCATTAGCCATCGTGAAATGCAAATTAAAAAAATTGAGATACCATCTCACCCCACAACGAATGGCCATCATAATCAAATCAACTAACAGTAAATGTTGGAGAGGCTGTGGGCAAAAAGGAACCTTTCTCCACTATTGGTGGGAATGTAGACTGGTGATACCATTATGTAAATCAGTGTGGAGACTCCTTAAAAAACTAGGACTGGAAAGCCCATTCAAGCCAGCTATTCCCCCTATTGGGAATTTTCCCAATGGAACTAAAAATGTCATACCATAGTGACATATGTGTATCTATGTTTATAGCAGTATAACACGTAATAGCAAAATCTTGAAAACAACTAAGATTCTCATCACCTGAAGAATGGATGAAAATGTTGTGCTATTTTTATATACTGGAGTATTACTCAGCCATAAAGAATGATAAACTCGAAGCCTTAATATATAAGTAGATGCCACTTGAAGATATACTCATAAGTGAAATAAACCAGACCTATATGTGTAAATATCATATTTATCCCTACTATATCATAAATATCCCTACTATAAGAACTCAAAAGAAGAACTACATATAGAAAGGTATAACAATTAAAAAGAACGTGAGAACTTGAGGATTAGACAATGCAAAGACTCAAGGAGAAAAGCTAAGAAACATGACAGGAGCAAAGCCATGCATATAAGTATAAGATGGGCAAGGCAATGGTCCTGAGAACTATCAGCATGTTGTTTAAACTAGCAGTTACTTGCTGGGATTCTTACCCCGATTCCTATTTTCTTAGTCTTACCTTGTTTGTGGAGGTAGTCCTAATTATTTGACAACCCAATCCTAATGCGCCGGCTAAGACTTTGACGTTCTCCTTGTCCTAGAAGTCTAGACTTGACCTTGTCCCTATCTCCACAGCCTAGTTAAAAGAAGATGGAACTCTTTGGTACTTAAAACTTGCTATGCACTTATCTGTTAATGACACTGCCTAGAATCTCCTTCCGAGAATCACAGAGAGAACTGATACACAGGGATAACATCATCTTTAATATTGTAATTGTGTTTGATGTCACCTTTTTGGGGGACTAGCCACAAAATTGAGTGAGACCATTATTCAAACCATAAAATTCTGTCTCTGTTATCTCTGTGACCCCAGTACATCTTTCAGTCTTGTCTGCATCTGTTGTGAAAACAGATCTCAGAGTTGGGAGAAACCAATGACAAAATGACAAGGTTTGATCATGTATACATCTCAGTGAGCTACATGCCCCACACAAATAATTTTTATTGTCACCATGAAATTTTTTCTTTTCTTTCTTTTTTATGTTTTATCTCTTATTACTGCATGTTTGCAGCTCACAATGATTATAATCTTTGGGGGAAATTGATACAGGTACACAGCATATTTTAGTTTACTTTTTCATCTTTCACTCTACTTCTCTCCATCTTTTCCTCTCCTTCCATATCTCCCTATTTCATATTATCTTTGTTTCACTTTGTTCATTATCATTACTCCTTTGTTTCAAAGAAGGACAAAGGTATCTGTTGTTCTGCTCTAAAATTGCCTGGAAGTGAAATCAGAGCCAAATTTCAGGCTCTTAGTGAAATTCGTTCAGATGCTTTCATCACAGCCCCAGACAAGTGATTTCCTTGAGCTAAAGCATGGTTGAAAAACCCAGGAGGCAAAGGGAAATGGGAGATGGAGACCAACCGTATTGCCCATGCTGCCCAGCAGGAGAGCCACAGTGGAGAGTGACGTGAGCTGTGTGATTTAAAACAGGAAAGCAAACAAGTGGAGCCACACAATTTGGGAGATTGAATTTGCTTTTGTATGTTCTGTGTGCAGAATGAGATTGTGTGGGAAATGGAGACATTGTCCATGAAGAATGGCCAGGTAATTGATGTTGCTTCCTTCCATCAATTACATTCTGCAGGCTCCAAGTGGAATTGCATTCCATTGAGTTCCAATCATTGTACTGCGAAGTCTCTATAGAAATGACTCTCCAGAGTAATTTCATAACCTGCACGGATAAAGATACAATTCATACTGTGCTGCCTTTTGTGCAGGCCTAAAAACCCATAGACCATTTCACAGTTGTTTTATTTTATTTTTTTTTAAGTTTGACCAAGGAAAGAAAAAGTACATTTCTCCATCCTGCAGAATTCTAAAACCGATAGATACAAAGTAGAAGGTGTAAAATCTGGCTTCCTATTTTGCAGAGCAAACACAAAGCAACTGAACTACATAGTTTTCTTTGGAAAAATGATGAGATTGAACTTAATCACTTCCAAGTTCAATGTCCACTATTCTAAAGTCTCAGAATCTCTGGGTTGAGGCTTTATTATTATTATTTTTTCGCTCAGAAAAGTGACTGCTGAATGAAAAAAGGATGTATACCCAGAGGCTTCTTTGCAAGAGAATTCTGCTGCTACAGATGGCTTTCTTCAGGATCTGATTGACCTACCTGTGTATCTGGCAGAAGACATGGAATGAGATTGGAGGACAGGTTATCATTTAAGGAAGTTTTATGCTTTATGGAAGTAGCCAGAAGGGAAGAAGTTCATATGTTTACATGGCTGAGAGTCAAGGCTGGAGTACAGCCATCATTGAGTCCTGCAACAGGAAAGCACCCAAAGAATGTGGGAGCCAGGAAGCTGGGGATGACGCTGACATGGACAGTTGTGCTGATTGGCCACGTTTGCATCATTTCTTAGGGACCTGATGTACAGCTAGCCAGGAGGAGGCCTGCTCCAGTGGTTGATTACTCATTACTACTCTGCAATAGGAGGGGGAATCATATTCCTTCTTTTGGTTTTGCTGATTTTCTGCCAAGGGAAAAGAATTCTTTGATGTCTTGGGATTGTTCCCAAGATGCCTGTTCAGTGATCTACAAGCTGGTGGTACTTGTCCCTCTTCAGCCACCCTTGTTTCCAAATGAACTTTATCCATCTCCTGCTCTATCCAAGGTTTTTATAATTTTTATAGATCCCAAGCATTCTAAATTTTGGGTTCTGTTCAACATAAAATAATTCATAATTTGCCCATGAAATTAGCTTCTCATTTGTTTTATAATTGGCCACAATTTCCCAGTCATCAGCTGTCAGACATGGGAATTCTTGTGAAGTAAGAAAATCTAATTTGGCATTCAAATTGTCTTCAAAGGTCATAAAATTTTATGAGTTATGTGTCTAACATTGAAGGAAGTTGACACAATGATGTATTTACAAATTTATTTAGGATTTACAAATCTGTTTTCTTTATTTATTATTTTATCTATTATTTATTTGTTCTGGCCCTATAGAGTTTATTGATGTCCTTCAAAGCTCACCAGGATCACTGCTATCACAAGTTGGGCTTATTAGTTGTTGCAAGAGGAAGGACTCACACCTGGGAGGACTATGTAAAAACTCAGTAAGAAGACTTTAGAAAAGAGGTGTTGTATGATTTGGGCTTATGCTTCGTGCTTTGGGAGAGGTCCAGGGAAGAGGGGCTTTGGTCTGGACTGGATGCTATCAGGTAGTGACTGTATCTTCATGTTCCTTATCTAGAAAGATAGCACTAATTTTAGGAGACTAAAATTGTAATTGGTAAAGCAGCCATGATTGTTGTATAATAGGGACAGAGACAGTGTTGGTGTATTTTGACTTGGATGGTGTTCATGTTTCATCTGTGTTTCAACATATTACAGAGCAGTCCTGTTCCCTGGATCCACAGTGGTCAGCGAATGGTCTTTGTTAGTGTAGGGTTTCTGTGAAAACTTTATTTGTCCAGCAAAGCGCCAAGGTCTAATTGATGTCATGGCCAGTTTGTAAATGGTAAGGGCTTTTCTTTTTCTTGAGATGAACATTTTTCTTTTCAAATCTCAAGCATTTTGTGTGTCCCTGACAGTTTCTAGGCTGTGGGACTATACTAGCAGAGCCTGAAAGACAAACTTGTTTTTTTTTTTTTGTCAGCAGAGGTCCTTGTAATGCCCTTCTTATAGAAGTCATTTATTTCTTGTGTCTTGTGTGACCTTTCCACAAGTGAAAAGGGAGAGAGTCTTCTGGAGAGTGAACTGGGAGGCCAGTTCTCATTGCTGTGAGTCAATGAGAGAGGAAGGAGGAAGGGGAGGGGAAGAGGGGGGAGGCAAGAGTTGCTGGTTTCTACCTGTTCATGAGGCTGGGGGATGGGAGGAAGTTGTTGGCCTGGAGGCCAGTGAGAGCAGGAGGTAGTTTAAGGGAAGGTAGGATGCAGCTAAACTTTTTGTAACATGAGGATAGGCTTTTCTCCCGTGTTACTGTGGTGAATTACCTAATGGTCAACTTGTGGCATACATGGTTTTCGGTGTGGAAGGCCCACCTGAAGATTGTGGACAAAAGTATGAAAGGATAAGGAGGGGAAGAGGGTGTGATGTTTATTCTCCTTGAGCAGCTTATCATCCTGGCTTTTCTGATACAAACTAGGCTGTTTTCATCCTTGGAGGAGCTCAGGTCCTTGCTGTCCTTAAGGATGGCTCCATTCTTTTTTGGGGAACTCTGATCCTTACTTTGAACATTGCTACCTGGCTCCAGTGCCAACTGATACTTCAGCCTGCTGGAACAGACTTTCTGGCTTCCACCACTGTCATTGGGGTCTGCCCAATGCAGATCCTTGATATGAAGTTACATGAGACATTGTCTTGGGGTTTAGATCTTCAGCTGCTTGCAGAGGGGTCATTACTCTGGAATCTAGGCTCACAGCTGGATTCTTTGAGTCTCTGGTGTATCAGATTTTTTGCACTCTTTGGCACTGGCTCTTTGGGTGAATCCTATAAATTATGTTATTGGTATTAAATCTTTCCCCTAATAAACCCTGGCTATAATACTCATTGTTTTTTGTTTTGAATGAAAGCAAAGTCAAACATATCTCTCCATGTCACTAAACAAAGCAAAAGTACACTAAAAGGAAGAGCCTTGGATATTAGTCTTCATTGGTTTTATACCACATTTAAAACTAAAAAAACCTTATTGTTTACATAAATCTGTGTCATTTGTCCCTCTCTTTCATTTATATCAAAACTTTTTGAACCCCCAGAAGAGTTGAAAACCTGAACCCAGTGTGACCTTCACCCTGGTTTCATGAAATGTTCACATTTTTCTACTTTCTCAATCTGCAAATTATGTGGAAGTTTTATATCTCAAGATATTCCACCCCTAAATGCTTCAGCCCATAAGTCCTAAGAACAGGGTTACGTTTTGTTCCATAAGCACAATGCTATGTACTCCCATGTAGATATGAAAAGAATGTGTGTGCATGTGTATAGTAAAAAGATCTTTCCACTGAGCCATTTGAGAATAACTTGTCAACATGGTACCATATCATGCCTGAATACTTTAGTGTGGATTTCCTACAAAGGACATTTTCTACAGAACCACAGTTCAGTCATGCCTAAGGAACTTCACTGCGATGTATCACACCGCATTCAACTTAGATCTTGTTCAAGTTTTGTTGGTTGTCTCATATATGCTCCACTGCAGGGAGATCTAGCCTCCAAGCGCGCCTGTGTTTAGTTGGGTTTTCAGCATCCTTCATCCACAGATAGCTCCTCACTGTTTCCTTACTTTTGTGAACTTGACACTTTTTAGAACTCTTAGTTTGAAGAAAAACTAACCAAAAAAAGCAAAATTTCAAAACAATATGGTAGGAGGATAACAATAGCTAATATCTTTAAGTTAGTTGCCCAAAGTAAACATATCAGCATTTAATTGCCCAAACAATAACACAAACCCATCTTTTCAATGAACTGAGAGATGTTGGTAATATAATTATTTTAACTCATGTATGTGTATACACACACACACACACACACATTCCTTTCGCTTTTTACTTCTTTCCTTTTTTCCACTCCCCTTAACTATTTCCATTTTATACTATGTAGCTTACATTTTGCATCACTTTACTCTTTCAGCTTCTCACACTATGGAGAAAATATGATGGTTACACATTTGTGTCTGGTTTATTTCACTTATGAGTATGATCTCATGTTGCATCCATTTACCCACAAAAGTCCTTTATGGCTGAATAATATTCCATTATACAAAAAAACTATCTGTTTTTATCCATTCCTTAGTTGATGGGCATTTGGATTCTAAGATATAGCTATTAGACATTATGCTGTTATAAACCTG
>PVKA01031400.1:0-26304 GCA_004027165.1 Ctenomys sociabilis | reverse complement strand
TAAAATCAAATCTACATCCAGACTACGTGCTTTCCATGAAGCTTTGCGCTCTTGCATGTGACCCGTTGATTTAGTGTGCTCAGAAGACTGAGATATGCCCAACTGCATACAGTGGCCTGTTAGAATCATTTGTGAGTAGTTTATTTTTATATCCTTATTAAGGCAGAGTATTGACTTGGACCAAATCACATCAGCTTGAATGGAGGACAGAGAGGTCGTGCCCTACTACGCTTTCCTCAGGCAGCGGAGTCCTCCTTAGCCTCGCAGCAGTGCACACCAGCTCGGCAGTCCTCCCCGTGCCCACTCCCTCTGGCCTAAGCCCCTTGCAGCCCAGTGAATGCCTGCCACGAGCTCTTCCTATACCAGCCTCCACATGCCGCCTACACCTTGGCCAGCCGCGGCAAGCATGGGAGTCTCGGTCTGTTTTCCCACAATCGATGGCATCGTTCTTGAGGACACTGATGTGGGCCCAGTCCGCTCCGCACCGAGAACAGCTGTTATCCTGTGCAGACCAGAGCCCCGCTGACTTCCACGCTGGCATGGATGCCCCCTCCCCACGGTTCCTGGCAGGGATCTCATCTGGGTGCTCATGCTGTGTGCACACCAAGCAGCACCACAGCAACACCACACCCTTTCCTGACAGCAGCTGAGCCGCAAGCGGGGTGCTGTGCACCGTCAGTGAGCTTCTGCTCGCGGGTGAGTGGGTGGTGAGTGGGTGAGGGGACGCGAGAGTGTGTTGTGAGGTCTGAGAGGGTCTAGTGTCTCTAGAAGAGGTTGACAGGAATTGTGCTGGGAAGTGGGGCAGAGTAAGAGAGAAGGATGGAGATAGAGAGGGAGAGAAGGAGGGAGGGAGAGGGGGAAGGGAGGGAGATAGAGAGTGGGAGGGAGTGAAGGGGAGGAAGACAGGGGGAGGGAGGAAGATAGAGAGGAAGGGAGGGAATGAGGGAGGAAGGGAGATAGAGAGGGAGAGAAGGAGGGAGGGAGAGAGGGAAGGAATGAGGGAGAAAAGGAGAGGGAGGAAGATAGAGAGGGAGGGATGAAGAGGGAGGGAGAAGAACAGGGAAGGAGTGAGATGGGGAGGGAGGGAGATAGAAAATGGGAGGGAGGGAGGGGGAAGGAAGGGAGGTAGAGAGGGAAGGAAGAAGGGAGATGGGGGGAGGGAGGAAGATAGAGAGGGAGGGAGAAATATTTCAGAATACTAATCTCAAAACCTTATAAAGGTATTGCCCTTATAGGGAAGCATGCCCTGCTTTCAAACATTGAAAACTTATGGTCGAAACCTGTTTATTTGTATGTAGCAACATACGTGCTCATGCTGTTGACCTACTCTGTGACCCAGCTGTCCATCTTTGTGGCAGATTTTGAATGGCTTAAAAATAATGCTTTAGAAATACATAATCAAATGTAAGAGAAAAATGTTGTAGAGCAATTGTCCTCTTGGTAGCTTATACCTTGAATTGCTCTTGGGAGGGACTCTAGTCCCTGTCACAAAATTATAATACTATTTCCTATATTTTCAATAAAGTTTTCTTCAGTATTTAAGCTTATATAAATATATAAATAAATGTTACCTTTGTCCATGATAGTTTTGACGACTTTAGGATTTTTTTTTCCTTTCAGAGAGAAAACAGAAGTGTGTGTGTGTGTGTGTGTGTGTGTGTGTGTGTGTGTGTGTATTTCTCTTTAGTTCAAAAAACTTTATGAAAGAAAAAAAAAGAAAATTTATGATGGAGTTTTATAAGAGCTAACTGAAGGTAATTTCAATCCTTACATTCCTTGTTTCAATCTTTGGAGATTATTTAGCACGCCATACATTTTCTCGTTTAACTTGTTAAGCATGTTTCTTCTATTTTTCCATTTAGAAGCAGACTGTATTTTATATTTAAATGAGTGAAACATTTCAATTATAGTTTTATTGAATTTAGCTACTTAGAATATGAATAAGACAAGGGCAGATGAATGCAAAGTTAGGGATCTTACTGGTGGCCCGGGCTCCTCGGTAGCAAAGAAATTTCTGAGCAGCATCACTAATCCACGTGCTTTCATTTACATGTTTACCATAGATACTTAGCAAGCTGTTAATATATTTTGGTAAATCATATAAAAAAGTAAGCAATTTGAGAAAAATAGGAAGTAAAAACTTATTAGATGGTTACTTAAATGGATCAAACATCACAAAAGATTGGCTCCTTAAAGACTTTTTGTCTAAGTTTGCTAAGACTGATAATAACCATTCAAAGTCCAAGTGTAACAAAAGCCTCTTTGGACCTTGATTTGAGAACTGTCGTTACTAGAAAAACTTTGTATTCTCAAATTTTTAAAAAATCACCACTAGGTAGTTTTATTTAAGATATTTATTTTTTTGGCAATCAGCTTTTCAAAAAAATTGGGAAAGTATGATGTGTAAATATTTATCCAACTTAACAGCAATCCAGAAACTACTTGTAATAACTTTCATTCTATATTTTATGTAAGTAATTGAGAAATCAACAAAAATTATTCATATTCTTAAATGGATAATAAAACCAATGCTGTTTTGCTAAGCCCTGAATATCACACAAGACATTTATTAAAATCCTTTTCTTATTACAAAGTGTTTTTGTTTGCCTGTTTTGGTGGAACTGGGGATTGAATTCAGGCCCTTGAGCTTGCCAGGGAAGCGATTATTCTACTGAGCCATCTCCCCAGCCCATAAAGTATTCTAAGAAGTCTATGACTTATTTTTCTCAGGATCATTTCTTTACTCATCTTCTGCATATAAATGTATGGCTTTGTCCCTGTCATGTTTCCCAGATTTTCTCATCAGCAAGTTTTTGAAGCTAGCAGTTAATTGGTAGGATTCTCACCCTAAATAACTATCCATGCTGATACCTCTGAAACAAGTCACTACACTGAAGATAGCAATGTGTAATAGAAGGGTCATGCTTGGAATGCCTGCCATTCTGGTCTTCTAAATATGTACTTCTTGTCATGACATACCAATTATTACCATACTATCTCTCAAGTAAAAGGGTTTTTTTTTTTTTTTGCCTTTTTTAAATTGAGGGTAATAAATGAAAAAAAAAAAAAGACACAAGAAAAAAAATGTCACAGGACTGTCCTGCTGCAATGCTGTACATGGTTAGATTTCTAAATTTCTGTGGAAATATGTAAGTGTTTATTCTTAGGATTTAAATTATTTTTTCTTCATATTCTATAGGGACTTAAATCTTAACATATCAATACATGATGGAAAATACCTGTTCCATGTTATGCCTAAGATGATCGATACTTAGATAGGGTAAACTGAAATGCATATGTTGCAGGGTAATAATAAGCTTCTCTTCTGGAAGGTAAACAACCTAAGTTTGCAGACCAAAAATTAGAGAAAAGGAAGGACTTCCAGGTCAGCCAAAATTTTGGCCCTAGCCTTGCATGGTCAGTAAAGACTCAGGACATAGGAGAACCTGTACTGTAACATCATGTAACTCAGTTGTGCCCCAAATTTTCTGATCAAGGAGATTATGGGGCCACAGAGGAATGTGACTGATAGTGTAGAGTGTGCCTGGGGAGAGTCACATGGAGAGAAAACATTCTCTCAAGCTCTCACAGAGAGCAAATTGATCAAGCAATGGTCATGACTCATCCACATGGCTGACACTGGCAAAGGATCTACAAAGTGCAGTACAGTTACAGGATAAATCTGGAGGGTATGTGACTGACCTTATCAGATACAAAAGTTACATTTTTTGTTACATAGGTCTTGTTTTATCTTGGTCTTAACCATCCAACAGAAAAGTATAAAACAAGATAGAGAAAGCAAAGCCATATTAATATCCTGAGCTATAAAAGGCCCAAGTCAACAACTTCTGCAGATAACCCACTACTATTGTGGACTGCTGAACTGTGTTGGAGTGTTTTGCTGAATTCACAAACCTATAGTATTTAGATGACAATGAAATACCCATCTCTGTCAGGACTGAACAAAACAGGGCTACAAAGAGGAACAATTTTGTATTTGTATATACAGAATAGTCAGGATAAATATACAGCTGCTCTCGCTTAATTCAATGAGTAGAAAGATTTGTACTAATAGTGCTTGGACAGGATATCCTGTCTCCTTCTTGTACTATGGATAACCACTAAGAAGATAACACTATACAATGTATCAATTAAAGAAACTGTCCTAACTGCCTCATTGCTATTTGTTTCTCAATAAAATAAATAAATAAATAAGAAGTTTATGATATACCAAATTACATTTCAGTAATTGGGAACCCTAAGCTGCAGTGCTCACAACGGATGCAGTGGACAGGTCCAGCACCGATCCACCCTCTTCCTCCCATATGCAGGCTGTGCCCAAGGATGCTGCAGAGCTGTAGGTCATGCAGGCCCCTGGGACAAAGCAGCAACAGTCCATGCAGCAAGCACTAGGCAGGAGGAGTTATCTTTATTTCACCTAAGAGCTATGTAAACCTAAGATCTCACATTTCTTAAATAGCGAGTAGAATACCTGGCCCACTTAGATCAGATCCTCATGACTAATACACGTTCTTGTCCCAGAGTCTACAAGCATGAAAACTGAAGTAGCAAGGAAATCTCCAATCCTGGTGACAATTGTCCTCTGAGATCTTCAGTGTTTTCTATCCCATGACAAGTTTGTCTGCCTCATTGCTTTATAGATCCTAAATGTTTTGTGACAAACACTGTGATCTCTTTTAAATGATCTCCATATATCTCTATGATACAATGTATCCAGATACAATTTCTCTAAAATAGCCATTTGAAGGGCTGGCAAGACAGCTCCGTGGAATAAACGCCTGCTTAGGCAAGTGCAGGAACCAGGATTCGAGCCCCAATACTGCATGCTGCTCTGGCCCTACCCCCAAGTGCCCTGAGGTGGCCACTGAGACCAAGTGTGATAGTGCAGGCCGGGCCTGGAATCCCAGCTCTGATAGGCTCAAAACAGGAGGATCACTATGAGTCCAAGCTGTATAGTGAGACCCTGTATCAAGAACATCAAAAATACACCCATTTGTATTTTGCTAAGTTAAAATTTTGGAGTACTGTCTCACTCCTCTAGTTAGGGTGATGCCCCTTGGGCACATCAGGCAGCGCATCTCATAAGGCACAGTGAGGAGACAAGGCACGGGCATGCCCTGTCAGAAGCCGGCACTCTCTGGCCATCCTAAGCACTGCTCTAAGATTTAGTCTTGCATTCCAAAGACAAGACTGTGATGTTTTTCTCCCATACTGACAGTTGTGGGGGAAGGAGTTACCTAAATTGGAGCTTACTTGTGTAGCAAATGATTAGTTTTCTTAAAATCTTTTTTAAAAATACATTTAAGTACATGTATAAATAGTCAAATTCCTTCATTTTCATTCTCTAAGCTCCTTAAATGAACAACATAAAAACTTGAAATTTGACTAGATCGCTTTGAAATGTGAGCCTTTTAAAAGTAATTTTGCTGTCCCTTTTCATCACAAATGATGTAAAGGTCACATCTGATCGAAAACCCCATTAGAGAGAATATCAGCCTCGAAAACACAGCAACGCAGAGATAAAGATGTCTACTTCAGCTGACAGCCACGCTTGGTTATTTGATGCTTTTGTGTCTCAGAAGCCTTATCTTTATTTTGAAGGCCTACAAAATGAGCTTTCAGTGACTTTCTATCTCAACACAAGCATTATTGTGCATTTAATGTGATTTCCTGCTGTCTGGGGAAAAAAAAAATGAAAAGCAGTCAAATCAAGATGTGACACGGTGCGAAAGGCATGTCAGAAAGCCAATGGCCATGCCATGCATGCTGCTTTTGGTGCCCAGTTGCCTGCTAAAATTAAGAGGAAAAAATTAGGAATGAGATATAAAAGATACAACATACGCTTTAAAAATGATTACATATTTCAAACATGACCAACTACAATTTCTTAGATTTGGATTTGGGAAGAAAAATAAACTTACCTAGTTTGAATATGTTTCACATACACAGCAGGCTTGTTCTCCTTTACACAGAATGTGAATCAAGATTATATGATAAATCACTCTTGAGTCTATTTCAGACGAGTATAAGCAAGAACACAACAAATTGCAAAAAGATTATTGTGATACTATATTTTCAGACTTCTTGAAAATTATTTTTCAAGAAGCTTATATGAAATTGCACAGAAAAAGGAAAGGTAGAAATAAGATTATTGCTCTAATAATTGAGTTTCAAACATTATTAAAAGTCCAGAAAAATGTTGAATTTTCCTGAGTCTTAGAAGACTACTATCACGACAACCCTGGGGCTCAGGTAAGTTGTAGCCTTTGGCTCTAGTGCACAGACCTGGAGCTTGTGCTGCATGGCTCCAAGCTTTTAAGAACTGAGGAGGACTTTGGGCAGCCTGTGGAACACTGGTGAGCTGCAACATTTGGGCCCAATTCATGGAGTCACAGAGATTTCCTGGTTCTTGGTCCATCCATGTAAGAATTTAGGAGGACACTGGGTGGCTCCTAATTTGGTGAGCTGCATCCTTTGGCCCCTAGAGCACAAGCATGGAGCTTGTGCTGGCACAGGTCCTAGGTTTTAAGGACTTAGGAAGATTCTAGGTAGCCTGTGGGATCTGGGTGAATATGGCCCACACCCACCACCTGCACTGAGGCCTTGCGCATCAGCCAGTGGCCCCCACTAGTAGTGAGAGTCTTATTGCATCCTTCCCTGCTCCTCATTGTAGCAGACTAACGTCCCACCACTCTTCCATGACTGCTAAGTCTAGCTGATTGCTGGGAGCTTCAAAACTGTCAAAATATCAGAGCAAACGGTAATCTCAATTCTCCATCCACCCAGAACAAATGCAAGAGACAGGGACATGCAAGAACTTGGAAATCACATAGTTGAAATTTCTGAAATGAAAGCAACCAAAGTAAAGAAACAAGTCTATCAGGCTGTAGAAGAAATAAGATCAGAGATAATCACTCAGGTTTAAAAAACAATCGCAACAATCATGAAAGAATTGCTTATCACAGCTAAAGAAACATAGATTAAAAAATAGAAAATAGGGCTGAGGAGACAGGTCAGTAGAATAAGCACTTCCCTGGCAAACACAAGGGCCTCTGTCCAATCCCCAGTTCTGAAAAAAAAAAAAAAATAGAAAACAGATACCCAAGAAATTAAGAATTTCACTTAAAGTTGGCAAAACAGCTTAGAAAGCTAAAATAGACTTTTAGTCCTGAAGATAGCAGTGTAGGTAATGAATCTGAATGGAAAGATCTCCTAAAACTAACAAGGAACCAGGAACTAACAATCAAGCAGCTACAAGATGACACAAAGAAAATTTGTAAGATAATAATTGGTGCAAATGAAACACAAATGACATTTAAAAAAAAAACTATTTGAAGAAGTACTATTGAAAAATTTTCTAAGCAAGAGAAAAGAATCTGACACACAATTAAGTAAGGAATATAGAACTCACAATAGCCAGAATCAAAATAAATCTGTACCTGAACACATTATAATCAAGATCTCCAGAAATTCAACAAAAGTATACAATATTAAAATCTGTTAGAAGAAACAGTTCACCTACAATAAAAAGCTCAAGAGAATCACAGCAGATTTCTCAACACAAACAATCAAATCAAGAAGAGCTTGGAGTTAAATATTTCAGTTCCTGAAAGAAAATATCTTCCAACCAAGTCTGATGGACATTAACACTATCTATCTAATTCAATGGTGAAATAAGATCATTGCTTGAAATAAACAACTGAAGAAATTCATGACCACCAAACCAACTCTAACAAGAGTACTGAGGATATTCTAGAAAGAGACAGATACAACCACAGATTCAAGATCAACAAAAGAAATGAACCAACAGACAGAGCAAGTAATTGAAAAGAGGGAAAAATTATAGAATCTATAGCAGAAAAATAACATAAAAAAGAAAATCATATATTATATATATATTATATATATATATTTGTTAAAACTATCAATGTGAATGGCCTCAATTCACCAGTAAATAAACAGACTGGCAGACTGGATTAAGAAACAAAATCCAACAATATGCTGCATACAAGAAACATATTTAACTCAAAAACAAATTCACAAACTGAAAGAAAAAGGATGGAAAACAATTCTCCAGGACACAGAAAACCAGAAAAAAAAAACAAGGGTAGCTTTTGTGGTTGCTAACAAAATCAACTTCGAACCAAAAATCATTCAAAGAGATAGAGAAGGTCACTTACATACTTGTTAATGAGACAACGGTGATGAATACATATGCACCCAATGTGGGAACACCGTCTTTTTAACAGACATGAAAAATCAAATGGAAAATAACACAATAATAATTGGGGATGTTGACACACCACTGTCACAGATACACCAATTAGGCAAAAGATCAGAAAAGAAACTAAACCAAACTTGTAAAGAAATGGACTTGGCAGATATCTACAGAGTGTTTCACCCAGAAGCAAGAAAACACATTCTTCTAAGTTGCACGTGAGATATTCTCCAAAATAGACCATAGATGAACACCCAGAGCATGCTTAAGTAAATGCAAAGAAACTGAAATTATCCCACACCTGCTATCTGACCAGAGTGAAATTAAAATGGAAATTGACAAAACAAACCACAAAAAACACCATAAACACATAGAAATTAAATAACAACCTCCTAAATAATGAGTGGGTCACAGATTAAATTAAAGAAGAAATTTAAATGTATGTACAATCAAATGAAAATGCAGATACAACTTACTGGAAACTGTGGAATACAATAAAAGCTATATTAAGAGAGAAATTTACAGCAGTAAATTCACACATGAGAAAAACAGAACAAGCCCAAGTAAATGATCTTACACTGCACCTGAACCTCCTAGGAAAAGAAAAGCAAGGCAAAGTCAAAAGAAGGCAGGAAATCATAAAGATTAGAGCAAAAACTAGTCCAATGGAGACAAAGAAAACAATATGAAGAATTAATGAATCAAAGAATTGGTTCTTTGAAAGAATAAATAAAATTGATAGATGCCTATTTAATCTTATCAAAAAAAAAAAAAAGGAAAGGACAAAAACCCAAATTCATGCAATAAGGAATGAAGAGAGTGAAATCGCTAAAAACCGTAGAGAAATTCAGAAGATCATCAATACCTATTTCCAAAATCTTTACTGTCACAGGATGCAAAACACAGAGGAAATGGACAGTTTTCAAGATACATACAAAGAATTTTTAAAACTCAAGCCCCCTAGTGCCTGCTTAGGCAGGCGCAGGGTCGGGGGTTCAATCCCCAGCATGCTGTGCTGGCCCCACCTGTGAAGCACCCTGAGACAATCAATGACACTAGGGGTGGTGGCACGTGCCTGTAATCCCAGTGCTTGGAAGGCTGAAAACAGGAGGATCACTAAGAGTCTGATCTGTGTAAAGAGACCTTATAGACCATGTAGTAAATATATTTTTTAAAAAATCAGATCCCCTAAGTTCAAAGACTCAGTTCATATATGAGTGTCTGAGATGAACACACACTTCTCAGATGAAAAAAAAAAAAATACAAATGGCAAGTAAATTGAACAGTAAAACTGTTCAACATCATTGGTCATTTCAAAACTGTAAACTGAAACAACACTGAGATTCCATCTCATTCCAGAAAGAATGGCTATTATCATGAAGTTAGCCAATAACAGGTGCTGTAGGGGCTGTGGGGAGAAAGGAAACCTTCTGCACTGTTGGTGGTAGTGCAGACTGGAGGAACCACTGTGGAGATCAGTGTGGAGCTTCCTCAAAAAGCTGGGATTGGAGATCCCATTCAAGCCAGCTATTCCCCTTCTGGTTATTTTTCTAGAAGAACAGAAAACATCATGTCACTGCAATATATGTACATCCATGGCTATATGTGCACCAAGAGATGACTGTGGCAACAATAAAAATGAAGATAGATGAATTGGCCTTAAGCCGATGTCACCCAGTCTAAGCTTTATTCTTTTATTTTTATTTTTTGTATTTAGTATAGCGTTGACAGGGTCTCACTGCACAAATCAGACTCACAGTGACTGTCCTGTTTCCAGCCCCTGAAGCACTGCACTAGAGTTGCATGCCACCACACCCAGTCTCAATCACCCTCTCAGGGTGCCCTGGGGGTGGGGCTGGAAGGGCACCTGAGCTTTATTTTGAGAGGGAAAAAAATGGGCTAAAAAACTCTCAGGGTTGGTCATTATCATGTGTGTTACAAAAAGAGGAATTTGACATTCAAAGATCTTATGTGGTTTTTAAGGTAACTTAGTGTAGAAATAAGGTTTCTGGAAGAACACACATGATGCAGTTGACTGGGGTAGCTGAGGACAGCCAAATAAGAAACCACAGCCAAAAAACAAGGTGAGTTAAGCCGGAGGACACCAACAACATGCACATCTAAGTATGAAAAATGCAAAAGGAAACCGTGTGTGGAGAAGGCTACATGAGATTGCACAGTGAAAGCTCCTTACAGACGGCCCCGCAGGAAGGGTGCAAGGGAAATCAAAATAGAAGGCGACCTTGGGTCCATTAAACCCACACAGGGAATCCTGGGATATCATCTTGGTGGCCCTTGGATGCTGCAGAAAGCCAGAAAGAGAATCTGAAGCAAAAGTATGACAAGCAGGAAACCAACAGCAGAGCTCAACCCTAAGCGTCCATTTCTTCACCTCCTACATCGTCAGACATAGTAAAATGATAATTAATTAATTAATTATGCATGTATGTATGTATAAGTAGAATTTATCTTCATAGGTTGATATTCTTTCCATCTAAATTATAATACTTATCATTATATCATTATGATTAATGATATAATTGTATCATTAACAAGGTATTCAAGAATGGAATTATTTGAAAGCAAGGAAGCACTGGGTATTTAGGAACTGTGCCTACAAATTCGGGCACTCCGCTGTGCTCTCACATCTTCTGATGTACACAGTGATCTCCGAGCTGTAAGCAATTACTGAGAAGAATATATTTATAAACATTTAGGTAAATAATTTTAGATCTCAAAATTTTAGAAGTTTTAGTCATTTAGATATAATGCATCACAGTAATTTTCACTAATTTAAAATTTGAAAATAATGTATATCTTATTTAGGCCTATTTTTATCATGTTTGATAATATTACATGTTATTATTAGAAGTATTTGCCGAAGAAAAAAAAAACTTAAAAAAGAATAAATTTATATTCATTTTATATGGAAATAACTATTAGAGTAAATTGAACCTCATAATGGAATTTCAAAGGTCATTAAAAATTTTGGAATTTCAAATTTATTTACTAGAAAATTAATTCCCCAACATAAAATGCCTTATGAAATAAGAAAATATTGTTTTGCACTTTTTCTTTTTTCCTTTAAAACATTAAAGCATCCTTTTCTATTTTAATGCATTATGACATATTCTAATACATGTTGAATACAATTAAATATTCAATTTTTATAGGAAACTTTGGGTAAATGTAAGCAAACTTTTGACTACATACTGGATTTTCAAGCAGAGTAATTAACCCAATACAATATATATTAAAATTGAACAAAAGCATAGATCTTAATCAATTACTTTAATGATAAAAAGGAGACTTATACTTCATGAAGTATTATGAAGAATGCTTTCAGATAGAGAACAAAATTAACATACAAAACAATGCACAGAAGCACTGGATTCATATGTCAAAGGTAATTACAGTATTTTGTTCTATGAAACCACAAACTAGGTTATTAACATGCTTAACCTTCTTAACTTTCCTAGGCCTTGATTTCTGCTTTTATAAATTGAGAGTTCAATTAAATGACCACCGGGCTTCTCTCCAATTCTAAACTTTTTTTCCTGAATAATTAAAACAGCCGGGTCTGCACCTAGATACATTGTGCTAGCAAAAAGCCCTGCGTTCTTCCACTTAGATCTGGCTAACAAAACTGCGAACTACAAGTAGGAGTCTATTTCCACATGAAATCAGGAAAATAATATTAAATTCTTAGAGTTACATTTTTAACAAGCATGCGAACTATCAAAGATTATTAATATTCATATATAAGAAAAGGAATGAATACCATCGCCTCTAGAAATTGAAAAGATTTGCAATAAAGGTTCCCTACCTTTTTTACGTAGCTCTTTGTTGATAACAGTTTTGATCTCTCAGACACCTTGCTTGCTGAAGAAATTCAATGGGTTTTGTGGTTTCCTCGTGTTTGGTCAGTGAGCGCTATAATATTCACTGGAGCTGAGAGAAGCAGGGCAATCCGACATAGACTGCTTGCGTCCTCCAGAGCTGCGTCACACCAACCTCATTTCCAGACACATCTTCAAAAATAGAAAAAACAGCTTTGTGCTATGGCCGCATCGGAGCCAGGAAGGCTTATTCAAGGCGTGAGTTTTGCTGATCAACCTTAAAAAACTTACAAACTGGAAAAGTTCGCGTTTGGTTGTTAGTTTGAGAATTTTACCAATTAGAGTAGAATCTGAGAAACAAAAAAGAAATGATCATGAAAAGTTGTAAGAATCTGATGGGAGGGTGAGCTTCGGTGTATTTCAGGTGCGTATTATTGAACGCAAAGGCATAAAGAAGAAGAGATAATGGGAAATGCTTCCCAGGGAAAAAAAGATCAGAGTTTAATCTTGTCTATATATACATTTTTTAAATTTTTTTAAAAGACAGTACAAATTAAAATTAAAATAGAATAATTACAAATGACACAGAATTTCATCTAATGAAGTAGTATGAATTTTAAAGTATTTGTTGTAATACCTAGTGTTGTTTTCTAACCAGTTATTCATGTTACCAGATATATACATGTAAAATTGGAAGAAGAAAGAAATGTACAAGAAGATCATGCTATCTCCTTAATGTGAGAGCCTGAAAGAGAAAAGTGGAATCTGAAGGGTACAATAGCTACTGGGGAAAGGGAATGAACTTATTCAAAAGGAAGGAGTTACTGAGTTACAGAGAAGGACAGGAGAGGGAGTGGGGGAAGAGATTTATCTAGGTACGTAAGCAGGATGGTTTGGACAACTGTGCTGTGCAGTTCTGCTGATCTACGGAAAGGAGCAGCTAATGCTTAGCTTGTTTTGTCTACATATATTTTCTTTAGGAAGATCTCAGCTATGTTTCTGTTACAGCACAATGTTGAGAAGATATGTGAATCATGCTCTGATTGGAGAAAATTGGGAAAAGCCTCAGAGTGGGCTAATTCCTGGTGCCCAGCTACCTAGAAGGAGGGACAGTTCCTCTGGTCCTCAGGACTCCCTCTGGTAACTGCTTAAAAACTGCATCTAACAGATTTTACAATCAAATTAGATATTATATCAACTACTCCTGTTTCATAAATCTGTAACATATGTAATTGTTGTATGTTATCCTCTTTCTGTCTTTGTTTCTGATCTTTGTTCTTGCTTTTGATTTTACTCTTCAAAATAAAATTAAATTAAGTTTTAAAAAAAAATTAAAATTAGAAAAAAAAATTATAGTGAACCTAAGGGCAAGGTCTCTGAAGAGGAAGCAAATGGGGAGACTCCAGCCTCTCCACACTGAGACCACACTCAACTCTCTAGGATGAGGAAAAGCTAGGAATCAGGCTCCACAGCCCTTTGGAGGTACAATAAGAGGTAATCAGTCTCTTGGAGAAATGTGAGTTCTCAGAGGAAAAGTGACAAAACATCAAACATTGTCCAAACACAAGTATTCCCAGCAAATCATACAAAAAATCATTTAAACAACAAAGCCAAATATGAATTCCAAAAAGAATTAAAAAATTGAAATTCTCAAACAAAAAGAGAGAATGCTAACAAAATTTATGAGCAAAAATTTAACAGAAGAAAATGGGAAATATGGAACATAAAAATTATTATTTTTATAAGGCACCAAAAAGAAAGATTGAATAAGCACAGAAGAACATGTCAATGAGCAGGGAGGATCAGACAGAGGAATTTCCTAGACAGTAACAAGAAAAAAGGAGTTTCTAATGACAGGTTTGGACATAAACACAAAGGATAGAAATAGAAGTGTCAGATCTTTATAGAAACAACCATCAAAAAGCCATTCAAATAACGCGGAAGAAATATCTGAGAAACATTATATCAGAAATTTAGAATTTAAAAAAATTGAAAGTCAACAATAGAGAGGAGGTAAAAATACCTAGATGTTTACATATTGCCAGAGAAATTAAATAATAATTAAACCTAGGGCCAGCCAGATAGGTCAGTGGATTAAAGCACCTGCTCAGGCAGAGGCAGCGGCTGGGAGTTCAATCCCAGCCTGCCATGCACTGAGAGGGCAATTGAGACTGGTCATGGTGGTACATGTCTTTAATCCCAGCTCTTGGGAAGCTGAACACAGGTGGATCACTACAAATCAAATCTACATAATGAGACCCTGTAGACACTGTAGACTCAGTCCTAAATACAGGAAATGAATAAATAAACCTGACAAAAATAGCGAAATTTTGAGAATTTTGAAATAAAGAGAACTTGGAGTTCCAGTGGTGCAATCAGTTAGCGCGCGGTACTTACAAAGAAATAAAGAGAACTTACAAATGCTTTCAAAAACATGAAGAAAAGAATAAGAATAAACTTCACAATGTGGTTAACAGCTATATGTGCTGTAAGAAGAAAATAAATATATTCAAGTTACTGAAGGAAACTCACAAAAGACTCAGAATTCTATGTCTATGTAAATATGTATTTAAATGCCAGAAGAAAATTAAGACATTCTCAGTAATAACAAGGTCTAGGTTCTCACAGGAAGGACTCTGTCTTCCTAAAATATTCTAGCCAAGAAAGAAATCCAAAATGCATGCAAGACATAGTGAAGTAAATGATCAAAAAAGAGGAAATAATTCTGCCTCTGGATCCCAAGCACAGGATAGCTCTCCTGGACCTTTCAGGATTCCCTCTCCCCAAGGCTTCTCTCCATGACTCTATGAAGGCTTTGTTGGGGGCCCACCAAGGGCACCTACTCAGAAGGATACCTGGAAAACCTGAGTCACAGGAAGCCTAGTGAGGAGGGTCTGTCATTGAATGACTTCCCCAGCTGCACACTTAACACTTATAAGCTCCCTCTAATATGTTTTGCTCCAAATAAAATTAATGAAGAAGCATATTTTGTAGTTGAGTGAAGACACAGGGTAGCTGTTTGACAATTTCAAGTTCTTCTTTCCCTGCATGTTTTTCAGGGATGTAAGTTTAAGCAAAAGGCTCACATCAAGGAGCTTCTATATCAGACCATCATCTGTGAATTTGTGAGCGTATTAGATTAGTTTTGTTCTTAAGTCATAGTCAAATACCTCTTCTGGCTCTAAACTGAGCTAGAAGCTCTGCTCCAATGTCACTGTGATATCTGCTCCTCTCTGATATCATATACAAACATGGAAACTCCTAAAATTTTCCAGGCCATTTAGCCTCTTGTGGTAGAGTAGATACAATGAAATCTGAAAGATAGTCTTTTTGGATTTTAAAAAAAAGACTTCATTGAGAGTGAAAAACATCATATATATATATATATATATATATATATATATATATATGTATATGAAAAACATATATGAGGCTGAAAAAATACATTTTTGTATGTATGTAGGCTTATACATCCTAATTATATGGTATGACAAAGTGTGATAATCATAGACTACCACCTAAATAATTAATTTTGTCTCCCTTATTATGACAGAATTCATCCAATTTCTACCTTTGTTGGTTAATATTCTTATCTTCACTTCAATAGCAACAACAAAAACCCCACGTGTCTGAGATGTATACCTAGCACTTCTCTAGAGATAGCCATATTTCACCTTTAAAAGAGTATGTATTTGCTTCTGAATTTAATTTTGAGAGTCAAATTTTAAAATCATTATGTATTTTCCAACACAAATCTATGCACAGAAGTCAATAATGCATAAGTGTGAAACAAACAACAGGACAAGATAAACTACTGTAAATACCTGGCATTTGTGAGGAATGGGAAGGAGAAATTCAAAAAGGATACAGAAAATGTAAATGGCACTGTTCACCAAGTTCCTTATTTTGCATTTCTAGAAATCCACTCAAGATGAAGGACATACAGTTTTCTAAACATAAGATAATATACTGTACTCAAACATATTCTATGTAACAGATCAGACCAAACAGATTTTTTTTTTTTTGTCTTTTTTGAGACAGGGTCTCACTATGCAGTTCAGGCTGGCCTTAAGCTCACTTTGTAGCCCGGGCTGGTCTCGAACTCACAACAATCCTCCTGCCTCAGCCTCCCGAGTGCTGGGATTACAGGCCTGCGCCACCACGCCCGGCTCAGACCAAACAGATTTTATGAGACTAAAATCATACAGAATTTGTCTTATGATAAGCAAATATCTGGATCGAAATGAAATGAAGTAAATGAAAAATTAAACTCTAAAAAGTAACCTAAGAAGAAACAGAAGATCTGAAGAGTATTGTGACTCTCAAGGAATGTGGATTATAATTTAAAACCTTTCACAAAGGAATGCCAATATTTGTAATGTTTTACCAGCAAATTTTAACAAACATTGAAGGAAGAAATAGTGCCAGTGTCTCAGATATGCTTCCAGACCCCTGAAAGAGTACAGACTTTGTGATGCATTTTACAAGCTAGTATGGTGCTGACACAAACATTTGACAGAGGAACCACAGTGAAGTACACTATAAGTAAATATTTCCCAATGTAGATGTAAAAATAAATTTTAGATTGAGTTGAGCGATGTACAATAAATATGATACATAGTGAGTTTGTTCTATGAAAACAACAAATGAAAAATAAGTATAATTAACGTTAGTGAGATAACTGAATTCTAGATTAGTACATGTAAAGAATAAATTGAATTTGTATATACTAGAGACCAAATGTTTAGAATAATTGTAAATATCATTAAAAAATCACACTTATTACATATTATCTATGACTAAGTATAATAAAAGATGTGTGCAATCTGAATAGACACAAATATATTTAAGGAAAGATACAAACAAATGGAAGGTGTAGAAAGAATGAAAAATGCTGTATGTTCCTTTGAATAGGCAAGCTTTGAAATGTGCAGTTTCCCAGGAAAACAGATTGTCAATCACTACTAACACCCTTGAACACGCGGCGCCTACGATGTGTGTTCTTGGGAATATGTTATAAAGACAAATGTATATTTTTACAACAAATATGGCATATATGTAACATTCATTCATAGCAGTACACTTGTAATAGCCCCAAATTTGGAACAATATAGTACCCATTAAACATGGAATAGCTATTAAATTGCAGGATCCAGTGATATACAATAAGTCCACTACTTAATACATTTCTTCACTTGTGTAAAGCTAATTTTATAATTTTTTATTTATTTTTTTTATTTTAGGGCAGGATCTACAGGGTGTTCAGGGTCTCACTACTAGATCAGACTCGTAGTGATCCTCCTGTTTACAGCTTCCCAAGAGCTGGGATTATAGGCGCGCGCCACCACGTGCAGTCTCAATCGCCATCTCAGGGAGCCCTGGAGGCGGGACAGGCATGGCAGGCCTGGGGTTCGAACCCCAGGCCCCTGCACCTGTTTGCAGGTGCTTTAATCTGCTGAGCTATTTGGCCAGCCCCTAATTGTATAATTTAAAGAAGCACTTATGTAACAATAATACAACAACCATAAAGCATACAATGTGGATGACTCACAGATATGCTTAGCGGAAGAGCTCAGAGTTCTAAACTGTGAAGAGAAGCATGTTAACGGGAGGGAGAAAAGCGTGAGTGCAGAGGCCGCACTGGAAACCCTGCCTCATCTCTCCTTAGCTGTTACATGAGTGAGTGCATATAGGAAATCCATCAAGTTTTACCCTTTAAAATTCAAGCACTTTCATGTTTTAAAATTATATTTCCAGTTTTTAAGGGTCAGAGAATAGGGTGGTATAAATAAGCAATTTTTCCGTGTGAGTAGATTGTTTTATACAGATACACCTTGCTGGAAGTTCACCTTACATTGCTCATAATACTTCCCGTGTTTCCTTTTATTCTCAGCTACTCCCTATATGACAGAAGAGCCCCAGGCCCTGAGACGCACTCTGTCGTCACACCCCTAGCATCTAATTTATTCACAAGCATAAGAGACAGACACGGAAGGTGGGCGCAAGGGGTGAACTTCAGAACACATGAATACAGAACTCAGCTGAAGTATTTCCTTACCCCTTCCACCAATGCAAGTTAATTTTGTACTTAGAACACAGGATTCACACAGAACTGCTCGTTCTATCACAAAAGCCTTCTGTGAAAGTCATTGTGATGTGTATTTCTTCTGCATAATACATGGTCAGCATGATTCAAAGGATACAATAGAGCTACTGTCAGAGACCACCCAGCACATAGCTGAACCATGTTGAGCTTCCATGAGAGGTGAGCAGTTCAATATCTAAAAAGCAACATTTGTTTTGTACACCTAATTTTGAAATAAATATGATTAAAACAACAGCTGAAATTCATAACACAAAATCTTTCCAAAGAGTATAGGAATGATGGAAGTCTAATTCAGTGCGACAATTGATCAGACTGGAATACATTTGTGAGGGGTCGCCGCCCTCCAGCCAGTGCCAAGAATGTCACTGTGGCTATTATATTACTGCCAGGCTCTATGGCATCTGGCCTGTCTTCTTAGGTCTGGGGCAATGAATGTTGCATCTAAGACTTAGGCAATTAGCATTAAAAGCATTTGAAACTGAGGAATGAAAGATGCTCCATATTTCCCTATCAGAGGCAAAAATGCACAATTCCAATACGGTACTTAAGTTGGAATTCGCTGAAACAGACACAAAATTACCAGAATGCATGTGTGATTAAATTGCTGCTCACTCCAACAACTATATGAAATATATTTCCTGAATGAGTGGCAGTAGGAATACATTCATTTTATGATATGAAATTACTTTCTTCAAGAGTGACTAGGGAGGAAGGCTTATCAAACATAAATTTAAACAGCTGATACAGGATTTGAGAAGCTTATAATTGTACTACAGGAAGAAGGCCTGTTCCCAAGGCTTTAGCCACCTACAGATATCGCACTGTGTTGTTCTTTCACATTTTAAAAGCATTCAAAGGTCCACTTCTTCAAGAAATAATTAATTAAAAAGGAGGATATGTAGGATACTGAGAAGTAGCTTATAGCAATCAACATAGAAACTTGCCTCAATTAACTGTGTAATTCTCCTCTCTAGGGTACATTGACTAAATTGTGTGTATGTGTTCAGATCAAAGACAATGAATGCAAGATAGTTCTATTTTGAAATATCTCTATATTTTCCTCCTATTAAAATCACTTATGTGTAAATATTTTATTTATTTTGCTAATAAGCCAGAGGTAAACTTATCTAAAACTACACTGGAAATATTGTTACATGCTAAATAAAGAGGATGGCAGTGCATTTCCACAAGACAACACTAGTGCTAGATGTTTTTTTCCATGAATTTTTACATTGAACAGCACATCAGTGCTTCTCCTCTTGCAGCGTTGAGAATCTCCCACCTATGGGAGCTCGTATGGCGATTCTAAGCTACAGCTGCCTTCAGAGCAGTTGCAAAGGGTACAGCCTCTCTAGCCTACTACATTTCCAAGGCGGAAGGACTAGGAACCTTCTCAGCAGATGGGGTGGCATAATGTGGCTGGGGCTGGGGATTTGCATGAATATGAATTACAAATAGCACAGATAACATGGTGTTCAAAAGCTGTTAGGAATCTTGAATGTCAAAGTCATTTAGCTGACATTTGGAGGGACGTAATTACCTTAAGAACATGGAAATGGGTTGGTCTAAAATGCATGGGCAGAGAATCACAAGACACACAATGGCATTGCTTTGGCAATAATTGTGACAAGTGGGCATGGCAAAGTAAGCCAAGAATGGTACACATTAATGCAGTGACATTTTTTCAATGTGTGTTGCCCTTTCAGAAATATGCATATGAAGCCTAAATAACCTCTGACCCATTATAAAATAACAGGAGGGGAATTTTTAAAAATATACCATAAGTCCTATCATTGACAGCCTAAAGGAAAGAGAGTTCATTCACATTGCATAGAGTTAGTTATACATCTCAGGCGTGTAAACTGCATTTAGCAGTTTTAGACTACAAAGCGCATTACTTATAGGTTTGTAATTTATTAAATGATTCCTGGAGTATTTTTTTTTGAAAATGATAACAGTTCCTTTTAGCACATGATGACATTAAAAGAATGGCCTATATTCACATGAATTATTAACCCAAATTACACATACAATTGTAACTAAGCGGTTCCCACTAGTTTCTCATTTATTAAAATGTATGAAAAGGGGTTTCAATATGAGATACTAGGAAGTGTACTAGACACCTATCCTAGGAAATGTACTAGATGCTGGGGACTACACTGCTCACAATACTGGGTCGCTTTGTAATTCCCTGAAAGAGGTAACTCACAGTATGTGGTAGGGACATAAAAACAGCATATTTTACTCTCTAACTTATGTCTTTTGATGTTAGACCTTTTCTACCAAGTATAATATTGAGAGACACAGCAAGAAAGTAATTTTTCATTAAGATTTCGTCAGATAAGCGCATATCATTTCTGCAGTGTTGATAATAGTTCAACTCTAGTGATTCAATAACACTTTAATATCTACCCACTAAAAGGAAAGTTGCAAGCCCTAATTAATATTTCATTGTCAAAAGTGAATGAGATACTTGATTGCTAGATTGCTTTCACGGGCTGTAATAACCTTTAGGCACGGCAAGTAGACTTCCGGTTACACCTCTCTTCCCTTTCCTCTGCTGACAGCACTGATGGACCCAGTGCTCGATCACCACCACTTCCTCCTCCTCTGGATAGCACCAGCGTTCTACTCCATGGCGTTTAAAACTTGTTTACTCCTGTACTATGAGCTCATCTCTGTGCGCATCAGTCATGTCTAATTATTGGAAATATGTAATTTATGAAAAGATTAATATATTCAGGATGTCACAGTTACAGAGAGAATTCGTTGAGATATTAAAACGCCACAGATTGCTGCTTGGAAATGAAAACCCCGAGCTCCAATTCCTCTTCACCTTAGGACGAGGCTGGAATCTGGAACAGAAAGAAAGCACACGCACTGCGTTCTGCGAGGCAAACCACGGGCTGTGGGGAAGCCAGAGGGGTAGACGGATGGAAAGACAGTGAGGAAGTAGAGCTGCCGCCAGATGCAGCTGGTGGAAGTGACCGCCGCAGAGCGTGTCATTCCAGGGAGCAACGTGGAGGATCGAACAGCTTCCTGCCCCTGAAAGGAGGAAAGCTCCGGATCAAAGGGAGGCCTGCTTGCTACTGGTAAACTATTTCAAAGTTGAGTTTCAAGATCCTTTCAAGAGCATGAAAAATTAAGTTGCAGTAAAAGTTGAAGAAAATAAACCAAGTTTTAGGTTATGTCTAGTTGCATCCCAGTTGGACAAAATTCTGTGTTGAGATTGAAATAGGTATAAGGTGTTCTGACCTAACAATCTAGATTAAGTTAGAAATACAATCATCATAACTGACTCACTCATTCAATAAATGAATGTTTATGATGTGCTCTGAGCCCTATAGTGTGCATTTTATTCATAGAAAAGTAGCAGGAAGACAGCACAGGCCTGTCCTCATGACAATTAGAATATTTTACTTCTATAAAGTTGTTTGTCAGAGTAAGTATGAAATTTCAAATGATGATAGTTACACTCTATAGTAATAGTGATGCATATTGCAGAAAAAATAAAAAACAAGTATTAGAAAGTATAAAATTATCACTTTGAGATTTTTATTTTCTTGAATATTTTTCATTCAGATCCAAATGACAGTATTTCAAACCCTGGGATCTCATTGCCTATAAATTTGAGTTTTACATAAGTGAATGCTTTAATTTTTCTCTCATAAATCTCCATAAGCATGATTTGTATGTTTTCATCTTTCCAAATCCTTGAACAGCTTTTCTAGGCACAGAGGACTTGTTACGGTTTGTATCCAGATGTCCCCCCAAAGCTCATGTGGTCACTGGGCCCGACCTCCACAGTCTGTGATTAATTCATGATCCAGTGCTGGGATCACGGGCGTGTGTGTTACTGGGGTTGCAGGTGTAAGTGCTGCACCCAGCCTGGGCAGATACCTGCACACAATTTAAATAAGGAAGAAAGGCTTGCGCTCTGCCTCTGCCACCTCCACTGCTGCTCCTCCCTTTGGCTCTTTGCTGTTTTCCGCTGCTGTGATCAGCTGCCCTCTGCCATGTGCCCCTCTGCCTTGGAGCCCAGTAAGTGTGGACTGGAACGTCCACGAACTATGAGCTCAATAAACCTTTCCTTGCTTAATTTTGGATGTCATGCACTTTGCCCCGACAACAAGAGAAAGCAACTGACACAGTACTCGTGACACCATTTTGGCTCGGTGGGGGGGGTGGCAGTGAGATTGCTCCATGTACTAAAGCACCTGATTGGGCAAGCTTAGGCAAGCACAGGGACTGTTGTTCAATCCCTGGCACCGCATGCCACAGCAGCCCTGGCGCCAAGGTACGCTGAGCTGGCTGGAGTTTAGGTGTGGTGGTGCAGGCCTGTAATCCCAGCGCTGTGCAGGCTGAAAGCAGGAGGGTCATCCCAGATCCAAGCTTCACAGTGAGACCCTGCAACAGTCAGGTACATTAAAAAAAGAACCCTTCAGGATACAATGACACAAAGGAACTAGACAGAAAAGGCCTCTGCCCACAGGGAAACTGCATTGGTTCATGTGGCTTTTCCATAGATAATTCATTAGTTCATTACTTTTTAACACAAATTTGTGATTTGTCACAAGCACAATGAAATGTGATGAAAACCTTTTATATCATCAAATGCTTCATTTTTGCCTAGTGATAGCGTCCTTGAAATAATACAGTTGTACATATTTTTTTGTTTATTTAAATCAGAGACCAAACTCAGGACTTTGCAACTGCCAGGCAGGTGCTTGCGCTGAGCTGCAACCCCAGCCCAGGTGGTACAACGGGATATTTTGGTACAATCTAGAGAATCATTCTAAACAATGATTTTATAAATGACTTGTTTATTTGTAAAACTGGCTTATTTTCATCATTCTTCAACTTTTACTGCGATTTAATTTTTCATGCTCTTGAAAGGATCTTGAAACTCAACCTTGAAATAGTTTACCAGTAGCAAGCAGGCCTCCCTTTGATCCGGAGCTTTCCTCCTTTCAGGGGCAGGAAGCTGTTCGATCCTCCACGTTGCTCCCTGGAATGACGCGCTCTGCGGCGGTCACTTCCACCAGCTGCATCTGGCGGCAGCTCTACTTCCTCACTGTCTTTCCATCCGTCTACCCCTCTGGCTTCCCCACAGCCCGTGGTTTGCCTCGCAGAACGCAGTGCGTGTGCTCTCTTTCTGTTCCAGATTCCAGCCTCGTCCTAAGGTGAAGAGGAATTGGAGCTCGGGGTTTTCATTTCCAAGCAGCAATCTGTGGCGTTTTAATATCTCAACAAATTATCTCTGTAACTGTGACATCCTGAATATATTAATCTTTTCATAAATTATATATTTCCACTAATTAGAAATGACTGATGCACTCAGAGATGAGCTCATAGTACAGGAGTAAATAGGTGTTTATTTACCTATTTATTCATATTTATCTATGTATTTTATAAATGCCCCCCTGCAGTGTAAGAATGTGCACATTGTTACTCACCGAAGAATGCATGTCTTTTTCAATGCCATCACAAATTGGTTAATCAAGATCAATATCTGAAATCATCTTTTTTGACCTATAAGAGTATGTGGAGTTTCTTGAATTACTTGTAATCTTTTTTTTCCACCCTTCAAATTGTGCAAAATATGTTTATTACTCAATTGGTGCAATCTGCACTGAATTTGTAATGAATTTATAGGGTTTTGCTGTAAATTTTATAATTATTTTCCTTTTAACGAAATGAGTTTGCAGTGGAAGAACACTTCCCTTTATATGTTAAATGTTCACCTTTTTTTCTTTTAGCTTTATACTTTAAATTACCTGTTTTAATAAACTTTTCCCATTAACATTACATACAAGATAAATATCTAACTTGATTTTTCTCTCATATTGTAGAAGAGCAGCACCAACAGCAAAAGATATCTCTTAATTTCTAGGAGGCAGATTTTTCTATTATCTGTCTCACTGCACTAAATAGTTTACTGAAAATAATGTTTATAATAATATTAATATTCATAATACAATATTTTTAATTGAGATATAGAGGGCAGATGTCACTTTGATTTTAATAAAAATTACTGAAGTATTTTATTTGAACTACAATACTAGTTCTTATACATATATTTTTACTAAAATAAGGTTCTTCTGGCCTTAGTTCATCAATATTTTATTTTACTGAAATATGTACTAGATTTTCTTACATTTCCCTTCAATATTTATTAAGAAATCTATAAAGTTCTTTACTTATTTTGATAGAACATATTAATCATCTGTCTTAAATTAATTTCCATTTTGTATTTGAATTAACTTGATAAAAATTTGTTACATTTTATTATGCTGCTACAGTTTTTCTGCCACCATTTTCTTTTTAATTTTTTTCTATGAAAAAAATTTCCTGCATGACATTGATCTGAAGGGATTTTTTCTCAGAGCTTATAGACAATTTTAAATACTCATTGTTTCACTGACCTTAAATTACTGTGAATCAAGATGCATCTTGCCATTTACTTGGAAAACATAATCAAGTGTCTGAAAATTAATTTGGTACAATAATGAAGTTCTCTGCGGTTTATACTGAAGATAGACAGAAAAGAATTGGGGCTGGAATTATACTAGTTTTTTCATACAAGTTTCTAAGAAGCCTTAGACATTGCTTATCAGGCTGCTCAATATTCTCATCAATACAGACCAGGGCATTTGGGTGCCAAAAGTTCAAATCTGGAAATGCAAGAACTGCTGTTATTTAAATATGCCTAAACTTTTGCTGTGCATAGCACAGAGCTTGGTCTTAGGAGATCAACACCACAAAATATGAGACATACAAATACTCTATGTTGCAGGATGGGGAAATAGCTCAGCACCTGCCAGGCAAGCACAAGGTCCTGAGTTTGATCCCTGGTACACACACACACACACAAAAAAAAAAAAAACCCTAAATACTATACATTATAAAAATGTATTCACATTTGGACAAAATATTTCTCTGTAATATAGAGCTAATTAAACATCAAAAGAATAGTTTTCACAAAAATAGATTCTAAATACACATTTCCATAACAACAGACCTGCTTTTGATTTCTTTTGGTTTGGTTTTATGTCATTGTGCTGAAGAACTTATGACTTCCAGCCTGAAGTTATATGAATGGATTTGCTTTTCAAATTCGAACAATAATAGTATTACCTTATACCTTTCAAATAACTTATGTAATTTGTACATATTACAGTTATTATTCGGTATTAATTACTCTCCAGAAGTTAACTGCTATAAATATATAATTGATACTCTGGTATGAATGTGAAGTGATATTGATGTAGGTGGCAAGTTCACTTGAAAACTAATATTTCTCCAAATATTTGCACTTACTGCAAGGCGCACCTTTCTTCTCACAGCCTCTAAGCCACATAATCATTCATGGCTCAGAGAGCTCATCTGACTGGCGTGAAAAGCTGAATTTCATGCACACTGCTGTTGGATTCACGAGAACACCACATTTTCAAACTTGAAACTGGTGACTTTCAAAGCTATGAAGGAAAAACAATATTGCCTTGTGCATCTTACAGGTCATGGGTTGCCCCGACAAGTCCTGCGTACGCAGGTGACGTCATTTGGTTGAATGAACAATGCAGTATTAAATGCCGTGAGAACCACATCTACGGAATTCACTCAGTTATTTCCTTTTGCATACATTTTCTTGGAATTTTCTTCCAGCCTAAAAAGGAAATTCTTTGGAATTTTTCTTTGACAATCAGTGTAATTAATTCCTTTCTTGTCTTTTATCCCTCGGTGTTTTCATATGCAAACAGTCTAGCTGAGGCTGATGATTTTGGAGAGTTCACTCCTGTGTAATACACTGCGATTTGTAGCTGTCAGATAATATTTTTATTGCAGACCCCCTTAATGAACCGAATGTGACTTCAGGTTTCTTTATTTACCTACATCTATCCATATGTAATTTATTTAAATCACTTAACTATGAGTTTCCTTACTGAAAATAACAAGAATAATACACCTTACATTCATAGAATTATGAGAAAATTAAATCAAATATTTGTAAGCCTAGAATAAGAGAGGTACTCATCAAATATTATAATAATTACCTACATTTTCTTGGTATTGATGAGGATGATTTTAGCCATCAATAAGAACATCAATAAAGATAGTAA
>PVKA01031399.1:0-26321 GCA_004027165.1 Ctenomys sociabilis | reverse complement strand
GATAGTACCCCCTCATACAGTACGAACACGCCCCTGTCCTCGCCTGACCTGGGGGCAGCAGGGCTCACAGTCCCCATCCACGTCCTGGGTCACGCGTCGTCCACTGACTCATGGTGCAATTAGGGGGTGCCACTATGTGCCAGCCCTGGAGTCAGGGTGGCCACGGTGCCAGCCAACGCTGGGCTCCTGGCCAAGGGCGCCTGGCTATGTGGTCAGGCGCCCCCAAGTGGATGGGGCTGAAGGAGGCGGGTGCCCCAGAATGGCGACCCACGCCCTGAGCCGGAAGTCCGGCAGTGCACTACAGAAGCGGTCGTGCGTCGCTGGTGCCCTGGCTCCGAGGCGGAGAAGACGCTGACTTCAGAGGGCTGCACGGGAAGCAGTGGCCGTGGCTGGCGGGGACAGTGAGGTGGCGGGCAGAGGACCCGAGGTGACGCAGAGGAAGAGAGCAGGGGCGGGCGGGGCTGGGGCGGGGCCTTGCCGGGTTGGGGGCGGGGCCCCGCGCGGCTGGGGCCGGGCTCCGGGCTGGGCTGAGGTTCCGGCCCGCGCCTGCAGTGCTGGCCCCGGTGCCAGCCCGCGGGCGAAGCGGCAGACGTGGCCTGGACGCCGGCCCCGGGACGCAGGAGCGGACCCGGAGCCGCCGCACGCCCGCCTCCCTTCAGGCCTGCCTGCCTTCACTCATTCTGGTGAAGCAGCCGCATAATTCCACTGCTGCTCAGTTTCCAGCTTGGACGGAGCCTGGTCTTCACTCCGTAAAGGCCAAGGCCTAGCTGCACGGCCAGACTCAGTGTCAGGGAAGGGAGAGGCCAAGAGGAGAGGTACAATGGAGTCACACCCGTCACCACGGCCGCCCTGGGACCCCACTGAAACCTTCATAGAGGGTCCCCCCCTCCATCCCCAAAGGGCATCGGGGACCTCCCGTGAATGCCACGGGAGCCTTGCGTAACCCCAAGGCCCACCGAAGCTCCAGCCTGTCATCCCAAAGACACCTTCCTACTTTTGCAGGTGATAGCGCATCTCTTCTTGGCATCCACAGGGCTCCCTGGTTGCTAAGACCGCTTTGGGAAGGCCTGAACTGTGTCTGCCTGTCCCTATGTTGGGCCTTGGGTGGACAACAGTGGCAGGCAACAGTGGCAGGCACGGATCCTCCCCGTACTCCGGAGTTTGTGGGCTACAGTTGTCGTGAAGGCCATGCCAGAATCCAGCTAGAAGTCAGTAGCACTCAGGAGGCTGAGGCAGGAGGGTTGCCATGAGTTTGAGACCAGCCTGGGCTACATAGTGAGCTCAAGGCCAGCTTGAACTAAATAATGAGACCCTATCTCCAAAAACCAAAAAAGAAAGAAAAAAAAATGTAAAAAAAAAATCCCTATTCAGGCACTTCTATCTAAATCCCTGTATCCTTTCTTCTTACGAAGGTGTCAGTGTCTAATAATAATTTTATGATTATCTCCTCCAGGGTCACATTAGCAGGGATCTATCAAGAAAATGTGGAGAGCTAACAGAATTTGGGCAACAGCTGAGAATGAGAAGCTATTTTTTTGTTTGTTTGTTTATTTGTTTTACAGCGGTTCATAGAGAAGAGGCTAAATGACAGCTGAACCTGGAAAGTTCCCCAGCTTTGGAGCAGGAGAAAGCCCTGCATGGAAGGCTCTTGCAGGTTAGACTTGGGGCTGGATTTACCTTTTCAGAAGAATGGGGTATGGGAAAAAGGATTCGGAGCACAGGAGAAGTGTGAGTCACAGGGAAAAAGTCCCGCCCGGGAGGAAGCTGCTGACACCCATGCGTGTGACCCAATGAGGGTCTGAATGGCTCTTCCAGAGCCTGGCACTGCTCCTGGGACATGCACTCAGGAGTGACGCCCCTCTCCTCTGGGGATTGGAGGCCTGAGAGGAAGATGTGATTGAGCCGGGGCCCAATCACAGTTGTACGGTTAAGGCCAGGGGTGATCTCAGAGATAGGTCATTTGGCCCAGCACCCCATAATACAGGCAGGATTCAGAGGCCTGGAGGGGACAGGCCACGTGTGAGTGTGATGGCTTAGACCTAGAAGGTCCCTCCAGATCTGTCAGGAGGGGGGGCTTTGTCGGTGACAATCCTCCTGCCTCTGCCGCCTCACTTCTGCAATTACAGGCATGCACCACACCCAAGAGCATTTGTTCTTAACACCAATTTGCTTTTTTTTTTTTTTTTTTTTTTTTGTGGAAGTGGGGATTGAACTAAGGCCCTTGAGCTTGCCAGAGAAGTGCTTATTCCACTGAGCCATCTCCCCAGCCCCATCAATTTGTTATTTGGATATGATAGTCTTAAAGACTTAAGGATGGCAAGGTGAACCATCAGCACTGTGGTCACAGTAGCAGAGTTGCTGCAACGGGGCCCCTGGTTCCAGGCAAGAATGCCTGAGGGTGAGGCAGCTGAGCCACTAAAGGCACTGGGCTGCTGCACTTGATTATTCTGTCTGCTAAACTTCGCTTTGTTCTAGTACTGTTGGAAAAGTGGACTTCACAGAAAGAAACGAGGAGTGGATGGCTGACCCAGCCACTGACCTGGGGCTTCCCGTTGTATTAGCAGAAGCAGTGCACTGCCACCCAGGATCATTCCCAGAATGTCAGGCCCTCATCTCTGGTGATCTGGGGCTTATATTGAATAGTGAAGCAGGAAATACAGAGGCAGCATGGCTTGTGGATTGGAGATTGGTTCACATGAGGTGCATCATAGTGACCAGCTCTTCCTGAGAGGCTAAAAGCAACCCAAACTGGAATAGGAGCTACCACCTGGACAGCTTAAGACACTGGAGTGTACTGGTGGGGGGGATTTTCTGTTACAGGATTGTCATGGTGAATGAACACAGGGCTGATCCTTAAAGCACTTTGATCCTCTTCTAGTGCAGCAGGGTATACGTCTCCAACCTGGCCTGACTCTCCCAGCCCCAGCCTGCTTGCTAACAGAAGCGCTGCTCTCTGCAGGAACGTAGCTCGGCACTGAGGCTGTCATCCGCTAACAGAGGAAAGGAGGTACGAAAGTTTGCAGGTCCTGGAGACATCTGGAGCCACCCAAAAATTTACAGTGGACTTTTTTTTGTGGGACCGGGGATTGAACTCAGGACTCTGCACTTGCCAGGCAAGTGCTTATTCTACTGAGCTATCTCTGCAGCCCCTACAATGGACTCTTCAAATAACTCTGCCCACTGAGATGCAAGATTGCTAGAAAACTTTAACCACAGCTGTTCACCAGGATCTTCCCACCTAATGACCCTGTCTGTCTTCTCCCCATCCCTATAAAAGGGACACAACTTCTCTTTGTCTAGGACAGACCTTGTGTGCGCTCCCCGAACTCGGGCACCCTAAATTCTGTGCCGTGTTGCTTTGCTCAAGCCTGCTGGTCTCTGCTGGGTATTTATGCTACACAGGTTAAGGGAGTGACAGTAGGCCCACTCTTGGAGTCCAGGTGCAGGCAGGGCTGCGCTCCTTTCTGGAGATTGCAAAGCACTTCTCCGGATTCTGGAGGTTTTCCCCATTCCTTGGCTCTTTCTTTTGTTCTTTCTTTGGATTACTAAGAATTAAACCCAGGGTCTTCACATTGAGTTACATCCCTGCATGATTTATTAATTAATTTGTTTAGGATCTCTCTATGTAGTCAGGCTGGCCTCAAACCCCTGCTTCAGCCTCCCAACTGCTGGGATTACAGGCATTTGCCACCATGCCTGGCTGTTTATTTTTGAGATAGGGTCTTACTATACAGTTCAGGCTGTCCCTGAACTCACTATGTAGCCTAGGCTGTCCCTGAACTCAACAGTGGTCCTCCTGTCTCAGCCTCCCAAGTGCTGTGACAACAGGCATGCACCATCATGCCCCCCTTTTTTGAGATTGGGCTGGGAAGATAGCTCAAGGCATAAGTGCCTGCCTGGCAAACACAAGGTCCCGAGTTTGATCCCCAGTACCACACACACACACACACACACACACACACACACACACACACAGATGATGAGGAAAAGAGGAGAGATAGGGTCTCACTGTGTAGCTCAGGCTGGCTTTGAGCTCACTTTGTAGTCCAGGCTGTTTTTTTTTTTTTTTTTTTTTTTTTTTGTGGAACCAGGGGTTGAACTCGGGCCCTTGTACTTGTCAGGCAAGCACTTATTCTACTGAGCCATCTCCCCAGCCCCCCAGGCTGGTCTTGAACTCACAATGATCCTCTTACCTCAGCCTCCAAAGTGCTGGGACTACAGGTGTGCACCACCATACTTGACCCCAATTTTAAGGGCCAAGCGAGATAGCTCAGTGGTCTAACGCACCTGCTTAGGCAAGCTTAGGCAGGCACAGGGGACCGAAGTTTGATCCCCAGTATCACATACTGCACTAGCCCTACCCTCAGGGTGGGTTGAGTGAGTCTAAATAAATAAATAAAAATAAAAAATGAAATTTTGAGACAAGGTCTTGCTAAATTACCTGGGATAGGTTCTGACCTGTGATCCTTCCTCTTCAACCTCTCAAATAGCTGGGATTACAGGTATGTGCCCCTGCAGAACACTTAGTTTTTAGACAAAAATGTTATAACAAGTTTTTTATTTTATTGAAGAGTAAAAGCAATTTAAAATCACTACATTGCCAGGAATGTAGTTCAACAGTACAACACCTGCCTGGCAAATGCAAGGCCCCAAGAACAATAAAATCCACTACGGGGTGGAGAGATAGCTCAGCGATCTAAGAGCCTGCCCAACAAAAGCAAGGATCTGGGTTTGATTCCCACTACCACATGCTATACCAGCCTGGGTGCTGATCTGTCAACTAAGACCGGGCATGGTGCTGCATCCCTGTAATCCCAGTGCTGGGGTGGCTGGGACTGGAAGATTACTATGAGTCCAAGCTGCATAGCAGGACTTGTACCAGACAAATAAATAAATAACCAGCCCACTACATTAACAAACAAAGCCAGAAGTGGTGGGACACGTCTGTGGTCTCAGCACTCAGGAGGCTGAGACAGGAACATTGCTGCTTTTGAAGCCCACCTCGGCTACATAGCAAGATCCTGTCTCAAAAAAAGCAATAGAAACTCCCAGCCTCCCACAATTCTTTGTACTTACATGTACCTATTTATTTAGGAGCCCAGGATTGAGTCCAGGGCCTTGTGCACACACTGTACCCTGAGCCACAAACCCCCAACCTCTCTAATGCTTCTTTAACACCCTAAAAATAGTGCATTTCACATGTCTTTCTGAGAACATTCTCATTGTGTAGGAAGCATGACTACACCAGAACTTTTCAAGGATTTCAAATCTTTATTCTAATACTCAGGATTGAACCCAGGGCCTTTTTCACTGAGCTATGTCTTCAGCCCTTTAAGGACATTTTTGGTAGTGCCTTGTAATCACAGTACTAAGCAGGCTGAGGCAAGAGGATTATCATAAGTTTGAGTCCAGCCTGGGCTACACAGAGGCTGGAGTGAACTATTAAAAATAATTATTTAGCCGGGCGTGGTGGCGCATGCCTGTAATCCCAGCACTAGGGAGGCTGAGGCAGGAGGATTGTTGTGAGTTCGAGACCAGCCTGAGCTACAAAGTGAGCTAAAGGCCAGCCTGAACTGCACAGTGAGACCCTGTCTCAAAAAAGACAAAAAAAAAAAAAAAAAAAAAAAATTATTTAAAACATTTTTTTCAGAACTGGGGATTGAACTCAGGCCCTTGCGCTTGCCAGGTTAACACTTATTCCACTGAGCCATCTCTCCAGCCCCCTATTTTTAAATTTTGAAACAGAGTCTCATTAAATTGTTCAATTGCCCGAGTTGTGCTTGAACTTTCAATCCTTCTGCCTCTGCCTCAGCCTCCCAGTGTTGGGGCTTGAGGTGTGTGCACCACACCCACTTTTACATTTTATTCTATTTTGTACTCTGAATATTTGTATGAGAAAAGAGTACATGAATCTCTGAGTTACAGTATGGTTACATTTCATGAATTGGCCATAACCATGCAATGAGCACCCAGACGCAGGACTGGTGCCTGGAGCCCAGAAGTCCCCTCTCTTCTCCTAGTCCGAAGCATAGCTTCATGTTTGTTGATGTCAGAAAAGTCACTGGGTGGACAGTACCTGGACTGTTAGGGGTACAACTGACACAAAAACATGCGACCAAGTGATGTTCATTTATTCATTCAATAGTGTCCTCTGGCCTGTCCCGGGCGGGCTGCCGGGAAAGTGGGAAGCACTGATCCGATGCCAGAATGCACCATGTGTGAGATGAAACTGGCGTGTGCAGCTGCTAAGCTCAGAGTTGGCGAGCCAGTGTGGGGGCATCCTGGAGAGGGGCCCAGAAGGCCTCAGTGGTGTTGGGGCTCAGCTTCGGGCCTCAGTAGTGGTACAAAAGAGCTTGCTCTGGGCTTTCTTCTTCTACACCGTTTTTTTTTTTTGTTTGTTTTGTTTTTTGTTTTTTTTAGACAGGGTCTCACTATGAAGTTTCTGCTGGCCTTGTGCTCACTTTTGTAGCCCCATGCTGATTCTACAAGTGTGTGCAACCACATCCAGATCCAGGACCAGCACAGCATTCAGGGCTGGAATGGGGTGGAATGAGGGATCAAACTCTGGACCTTGCACTTGCCAGGTAGATACTTAAGCCTCTGAGCTATCTCCCCAGCCTTGCCTTTTAAGTTAGGGTCTTGTTATGTAGTTCAGACTGGGCTTGAACTAAGCAATCTTTCTGCCTCAGCCTTCTGAGTGTTGGGATTACAGGCAAAGCACCACCATGCCCGGTTTCCACCTACCTCTACTTCTATGTGATTGCCTATGTGTCTTGACTGAATCCTTTGATCAGAGGCACAATGAGCAGAGGCTCAAGGACTGAGGGGCCAGTTTTTTGCTGGGTCAGGACCCGACTTCCAGGTCACACTCCTTGGGCAGTCAGAGTGAGGTTTGGAGAACCTTTGCTGTGCCCAGAGTCCCCCATACAGGGAAGGGCCGGCCCTGGCCATTGCCTGATCGAAGCTGACCTCACACCCAGGCCACACTATCAGAAGGGGCCTTCCACAGGGCAGGCAAGGAAACGGAGGCTCCACAGCCTCAGGTGCCAGTGCAGAGGCGTGAGGGGTGTGTCGACTCGCAAGTCCTGCAAGAAATTTTGGGGACGGTAACCTGGACATGGTCGGGTTCTGCGCAAGAAGATCCCAGCAGCAGCTAGTCGAGGCTCCCGGAAGACAGCGGCCGAAGTAGGCGGAGGAGCGTTGATCACCTTGCCTCGGGTGTGACAGTGCCAGCTCTGCGGGGGATGGTGGAGAGGGGCCGGAGGATCGTGCCCACTTTAGAGACTTTTTGGAACCTGGGGCCAGGCCTGGAGGTTGGAGCCATAGGAGGGGACATGAAAGGCGGGGCTGGGGTGTGGGGACCGTTTCGCTTGACTAGGCAAGAGGAGGTGGGTGGGGCCTTTCGGGCAGGCCTTTTCTGTATGTGGGCGGGGATTGGTGGGGGTGGAGCTTGGAGGCCGAGAACGAATCGAAAGAGCCAGGCTTGCTAAGTGGGCAGGATAGCGGGCGTGGCCAGGGGCGGATCCTGGACCCAGGGCGGGGTTGCCGGGCAAGGGAGGGGCCTGGCGTTTGGGGGCGGGGCCTGGCGTAGGCGTCGGAGGCGCGCGGTGGCGACGGCGGTGGCGGCGTCGGCGCGGAGCTTCTCTCACCTCAGGGCTCGGCGGGCTACGGCGACAGCGACGGCTGCGCTCACAAAGGCGGATTGTGGCTTCGCTAGTGCTCTCTGCGGGCGGCGTCCGGGCGGAGGCGGCGGGGCGCTCCAGGGGCCCCCGCGGGCGCGGCGCGGGCGATGAGCCGGGGCCCGGCATGGCCTCCGCGCGGCCGCCGGGCCGGGCTTGTGGGTCGGCGCCCGCGCCCGCGGGGCTCCGCGCCGGGCCGCCCGCCCTCCCCGCCACCGCCGCCGCCGCCACCGCCGCCGGGTCCCCAGAGCCCGCGGAGGCCGAGGAGCGCTCGCTGCAGCACATGCTGCGCGCCATCGCGGAGGAGCGTGGCCGCCTGAGCCTGCGGCGCGAGGTCTGCGGCCTCGGTGAGTGGGGCGGGCGGATCCCCGGTCCCCGTGTCCGCCTTCACGCTCGTGTCCGCGTCTCTGCGCCTGTCCCTGCATGACCACTCCCTGAGTAGCCCAGGCTGTCCCAGAGTGTCCGGTGTCCCTCTGTGGCCCCTCGTGTTCCTGTCCCTGGGTCTTCCCCACTTGCCTGTGTCTGAACTGGGGTCCCAGCACCTTGCGTCTCCGCCTCCTTCCCGGGTGCTCGCTGTCTCCCTCTGCACGTCCGGAGGTCTTCCTCAGTACCGTCTTCTCCTCCTTCCGCTCTGGATTTTTTCTCCAGGAAGATCTGGGGCCTCTGTGCCGCTGCAGGGCATGCGAGTATGCGATCCGGGCACACGCAGCCCGGACCTCCCCGCTCATGCCCCGGCCACGTCCCCGGCTGACACGGAGGCAGGGCCGCGTCTCCTGGTCGCTGCAGCCTTTGTCTTAAAGCACCTATCCGGTGTGCTCATTCCTCAGCTGTGCTAGGAACCTGTTGGGCCTCAGTGCCCTGAACCCACCTACCTGGCACAGGGCTCATGGCTGGCCACCTCCCCGGGTGTGATTGTGGTCTGAGGAGGCCCCAGTCTCCCTCTGCTGGGTGCAAAAGGCTTGGGGTGCTTCATTGTTTGAGAGGGCCTGGGACTGCAGGTGTGGGTGGGGTCTTCCAGCCTGCCTGGTTATGAGGTAATTCATTACTGATGGATCTGCCCAGACCCGAGCCAGAGGAACCCGCCCCCCTGGAGCCTGGAGCTTGTCATTTTTTCGGTGAAAAGAGCCCTCCCTTCTCAATGCAGGGAATGACTTCATTCCACACGGGCTGTCAGCAGCCCCCATCCCTGCCCTAGTCTGGGTTGGGGATATCTGTGGGGGCGACAGACCACCTTCCAGGTTCTACCATTGTCCCCTTCACACTATGGACACTTGAGTCCCAAATAGGAACTGACACCCCCACCCCCACCCAAGGTCACAAAGCAACAGGGACATGGCAGTCCTGAGCACCCCAGACCCCTCACCAGGCCAAGCCCTGGAGGCTGCATGAGGAGAGATAAATGCAAATGTTCCTTTTTGCAGGGAACAGCTGAGCACAAGGTGCTTCTCAGGGAGCAGGGAGGAATGAGAACAGAAGTTCATCTCTGGAAAGGTGTCTAGACGTAATTTTGCACAGAAATTGGAGGATCCTCATTAATTTCACTCAGCAAACATGTATTGAGTGCCTACTGTGTGTGAGCCAGGCAGGCCCACCTGTCACCTGGCACAGAATGTCTGAACTGGAAGGGGTCTTGGGGACCATCTGCTCGAAGCCCTTTACCGAGCACTCAGCTGCACCGCGCAGCCCCTCCCCCACACCCCCTGCACATGCCCTACAGGGCCACCCCTCGGCTGCAGTGAAGAAAACACCCAGCATTTGTGGGCTCTTATCCTACAGGCTTGATGCCATGTGCATGCTGTCTCAGGTTAGCCCTGACACAGTACTGCCTTTGCCAAGTAGTGTAATCTGGGTATCACTGACAGGAGCCTTGCTGGGCCTGCTGATTGATCCCTGGCCGCCCCCCCCCCCCCCCAGCGGGCACCACCTTGTGCGCATGCTGGCTTCTCTGTAGGAGAGCACTGAGCACAGCTGCAAGGGTTCCTTTCATTCCCAGCCCAGGTGTTGCTGGGGCCCTTCCTGTCCATCCTCACACTGGATGATAGGGACAGCTGGTGCCACTGGGCTGTGTGGCCATCCCTCCGTTAGCAAGGGAGCTCCTGGAGGGCGTTGCCAGCCTTGAGTCTTCATGGGGTGCATACAGAGTAGGTTCCTGGGAGAAAGGGACACTAGGGAAAAGGGACAGAACTTCTGAGCTGGCAAATGAAGGGGCAGATGGATCTCTTGCCCACTTAGAAGGTTCTATGTCTTTCATTTCTCCTGTGAAAAATTGAAAGTTCAGAGTACTATGCCCACGGTAGAGCTGGGGCCTTATGGTTGGCCCAAGCCTGCCAGAGCACAGTACTATTGCTGCGCCCCTGCACCCTCAGCATATGGGGTCGGGTTTCTTTTTTTTTTCTTTTTCCCGTTTTCTGCCCCCCATTACTGGGTTACATTTTATTTTCCCCACTTTACAGCTGTGACAGGCTGTAAGGGTCATCAATGAATATTTGGGGGGAGCTGGGTCTGAACCCAGGACCTCATGTATGCTAGCAAAGTATGTGCCCTACTTCTGTGCTCCGCCCCTTACTATTATGAATGGATCTAGAGCTCCCAGAGTTTTGGTGGTGGTGTTTAATTAAAGCTTAGGTTGCTCACACTGTGCTGCGTCCTCTGAGCTTGTTTTGGAGGTGTCAAGGGAGCCTTGGACAAGCTGTTGTCATCTCTGAGTCAGTGTCTGTCTACGAGATGAAGCCGAGTCCTTGCTAGGCTTTCGTGATAAAAGACACTTTGTAGATACAAACCTGACTTTTAAAGAAGCCAAAGCAGGAGGACTGCAAGTTCAAGCCCACCCTGGATGACATAGCACGACTGTCTCAAAATTAAAAAAATAAGATAAAATAAAATAAAAAGAGCAGGAGATGTATCTTGGTCTGAGGGCCCTGTAGTACTGGTTCAATTCCCAGTACTATAAAAATACACACAAATAAAACAAAAAATCTTAAAATTGACTTGAGTCACACCTGCAGATGCAATTATAGGAATCACATTTGTGCAGCAAAACGTACTTTGAACACTGGCTCTGTGCCCATCAGGGTTGACCTGGTCCCTGCATGGTAGACAGGCAGTGTCTAGGGAGGGAAGTCAGGTACGCAGGAAACTTGAACTGGAGCAAGGTCCGTGCTAGACGCAGTCAGCGCCACCTGATCAGGGCAGCCCTGTGCACCTGCCCTGTACCCTTTTACTGGGTGGGTGACAGAGTTTCATGGCTGAGGAGGAGTCTGAGTGGGAGATACGAGCCCCAGGCAAGCTGCAGCCCTGGGTCTGGCTGTAGAGTTGAGATGGCCTCTGGGGGTGTGGGAATCGCACCAAAAAGTGGCAAGTAGGAAATGCGCCGTGGCAGGCCCCGGGCAGAGCTGGTGCAGTTTGAGCTGCTGCTATCATTGTCCAGGTGGCAGACCATCTGGCCCAGCATCTGCACACAGAATCATGGTGTCACTCATGCTCCAGAATTCAAGTTACTTTGCAGCCACTGAGAATGCTGTTCCTCCATTCCTTGGGCTGCTGTTGCCCCTTCCCCCCAAGGCAGTCAGAGCTGCAAGCCAGGGGGCAGGGAGGAAGTGTGGAGTTTGGAAGGTAGTGGGGCCACATTCTGGGCCTATTTTAAGGCCTGTGGGTACTAGCCACTACCCATTCCTAGGGCTGAATCAGCCCAGAGGTTCTGTGGAGGGATTCCTGCATCCTTTAGGGGAGCCTTCAGGACCCTACAGAGGCGGAGCCCCAGCTGCAGCGCTGGGCCCTGTGGTCAGGTACCATTGGGCCTGGCTTGGGTGAGTCATTTGTCCCCTCCTGGCAGGCTCCTGAGGGTCAGCTAAGCCTTGAGGCCACTAAAAAGAAGCCTGAACTGGACACTTGTTAAGGAACATCTTCAAAACCCCTAGGCAAAATCTTTTTCCATTTAAAAAGGTTATATACACATTAGGGAACTTGGAACACAGAAGACAGGGGGGAAATTACTCAGCATTCCCAGTTACGCAGACATACTTGTTAACATTGTGAAGTCTTGCCCTCCAGTCTTTCCAAAGACCTTAAAATGCTTGACACAAGCCAGGCATGGTAGTACATGCCTGTAATCCTAGCACTCAGCAAGCTGCGGCAGGAGGATTGCCCTGAGTTTGAGGCCAGCCTGGGTTCCATAGCAAGTTCAAGACCAGCCTAGACTGCACAGTGAGACCCTGTCTCAAAAAAAAAAAAAAAAAAACAGAAAACCAAACCATAGTATTCTGTATCTGTGTCTTAACCTTGCTTTTTCACTTAGAATGTCTAAAGCAGTCTCCATGTTGCTCAGATGCCAAACATATTTAAGTACCTACATGATGGTCGAGTGGCTGTGCCATAACTTACTTAATGAGCTTTATCTTGTTGGAAACTTAATTTGGATCCAATTTTTCATCATTATAAATAACTTGTAGCAGGCCTCTTTCTGAGTGAAAAGGTTTTTGTATTTGGCTGGCAACCCCAGAAGCTGCTGTTGGACCCCAAGGACAGGGCTGAGCCCCTGGGGGTGGGCATGTGCAGACTGGGCTTAGGGGAAATGTGAATGTCAGGCACAGAGTAGAAGGGAAGATGAGCCAGGGAGGGGAGCAGTGAGCTTCTCAGCACAGGCTCTCCACGGGCTGGGAAGGATCCAGCATCCTTGGAGGCATCTGGCCAGACACCTCCTGGTCTGTGGTTCCCCAGATGGTCTTCTTTCCCCTGAATCCAGGGTGTTTCAGGCCCCAGAGGTTCCAGCCAAGGACCTCAAGGCCTGGGAGCAGCACCTCTGAGTATAGGCCAGGCTGGCTGCCCACCTGTTTCTCACCTGCAGCTGTGTTCTCTCACTTTTGTCCCACCTGCTCCCTACCTGCATTTCATCTGTATCTGCTCCCCCACCTGCACCTGCTCTCAAACTGCACCTGCTCCCCACCTGGAGCTGCTTCCCCACCTGCACCTGTTCCTTAATTGAAGCAGGTTCCTCCTGCACCTGCTGCACACCTGCACCTGCATCTGTTCCCTACCTGGAACTGCTCCTCCACCTGTACCAGCTCCCTACCTACACCTGCTCCCTAATTGGAGTCGGTCCCTCCTGCACCTGCTCACCTCCTGCACCTGCTTCTTCTTGTGCCTGCATCTGCTCCCTAACTGGAGCTGCTCCTCACTGCACCTGCACCTGCTACTTCCTGCATCTGCACTTACACTTGCACCCCTACTTGCACAACCCTCCTGCACCTGCATGCACAGTGCAGGTCAGCAGAGAGCTGCGTTACTGTATGTGGGTTCCTTTTCTGCTCCTGAGCCCTGTGAAGCCGTCACCAGACCTCCAGTATAGAGGACAGGATCTTTTGTCCCATTTCAGGATCATGGCTGAGGTTCCTATAACAAAGGATAGATTAACAAGAAAAAGGCATGCAGCTTTCTGTCACAGCTTGCTGTGAAACAGGAGCCTTCATAAGGGCTGAAGAAGCAGAGAGTGGCTCTGGCCTTTTCATGGGAGGCTTGATGACAGACGGTGGGTGCTTGGGTGAAAGCGGGATCCACACTGAGGACCTGAGGAAGCCACCAAGCCTGTTCAGATTCTTCTCTGCATCTGAGTCTACCTTTCCTCTGGGTTTCGGTGGCCATCTTTTGGCCTGCACAGGGATGATTAGGTGCTCTCCCAGGTGTGTGGCCTGTTTCGGGAGGAGGGCGGAGAGAGGGTGCGAGTGACCTTCCTGCCTCTGCTGTTGTCTCGGATGTCAAGGTGCCATGTTTGGGGGTGGCCTGTCCTGAGCCCCATCTGCCCCCATCTGAATGTACCCAGCCCATCCTGCCACGGTGACTCACTGCAGGGCATTACCCACACCACAGGCCAGGGGGTCCCCTCAGCCCCTGACTAGTAGGGCTGAGGCCTGAGCTGTCTCTGAGCCCTTACTTCCCCACTCCACAGGGGCTGCCTTGACTCCTACCCTCCAGCAAAAAGATCTTGATGCTGTGGAGCCCCAACTTCGGCCTCTCATGACTCCTGAGGCCCCTCCACCCTGGGTTGACTGCCCGTAGTTGCTACCTGCAGTTGCTACCTATATGCCGCCATCTGCAGGCTTCTTAGTGGTTGGCCCAAGGGTTCCTGTCTGTCCTCTCTGACCTCAGGCGGGATTCCGTGTCCTGTGACTTGGAGCCTCCTCCCGCACCCCAGCCCTGAGCTCCACCCCTGCAGTCGTGTTGGCCGTGGCTCTGCATGTTCTGTGCCAGCTCAGCGTGGGTGATGCCTGGGCACAGGGAGCAGCATTTGGAGGGGGGTGGGAGCATGTGTAGTGGTGGGGCATGCTGAGTGAGGTACTCGGCTCCTTGCGTGGGTCCTTCCTCATGGAGCAGGGCTCGAGCAGAGACAAGGCAGAGGAGGTCTGAAGTTAATTTGCTGTGCTGCTCTGGGGACATCGCTGTGGCTCTCTGGGTAGTGGACTGCTTATTGCCATCTCTCCCCAGGACGGAGGGGGTGAGGCCCAGAGCACATCTACCTGTGACCATGACAACTGGGGGCAGCTGTGGGAAGCCCATTTCCTCTGGCTCAGTTTCCTCTTATGCAAAGGAGAGGAAAGGTTCTGTGCCACTGGACACAGCTGAGCACTGGGGCACATGTTTGCAGCCCCAGCACCTGTGAGAGCTCCTGATAGGCAGTGCCCAGTGCTTTTGATGGCCAGAGCAGCAAGGGAAAAAGGCAAACAGGAAGAGGCACACATCCGCCATCCAACGGGCCCTGGAATAGGGAACTAAGAGCTCCATCCCCCCATGAGGGATGTTGCTTCACGTTTTGAGGTGGGTTTCCTTACTGTCTGCTCTGTGCTGAGCTCCAGGGCTTCCTGGGCCACATTCCTGCCCCAGGAGGGAGCAGCACCCAGGGCAGCCTCCCTGTTGAAAGGACACCTCCCCCCAGAGAGAGGGGTACGATTCCCTTTGTTTCTGGTGGTTCTTTCCTGATCCAGCACTTTGGGGAGAACCTACCCCTGGTTTTGGGGTGAAGGAGGTTGTAGGAGTGCAAGTAGGAAAAGGGGGCAAAGGGGGAAGCTTTCCCAGGAGGATGTGCAGAGCAGGGGCTGGGAGGGTGTGGATCTATTAGCTGAGCCCTTGTCCTGAGCAGTGTCACCCGTTCAGTCTGAGTGGTGCTTGCTGGCCCGTCTCCGGAGCCTGCTGTGCCTGAGCCAGTGTTGTGATGGGGAAACAGGGCTCTGACTCAGAGAGGAATCAGACCCTTTCTTCCTGGGTCCTCAGTTATTGTGCCCTTGGTGAGAGACTTGTCAAGAGGCCCAGGCCAGCAGGACTTGGGGAAGAGCTCTGTGAAGGGCTGGGAGGGAGCTGCGCCTTCCAGCTTGCAGGCAGTGGGCCCGCCCATGTGAGCCTGGGTCCTCTTCACATACCCAGGAGTACTTCTGGGGCCCGGGGAGCTGGGGTGTCCGCAAGGTTAGAAGCACCATAGGAAGTGTAAAATGTCCTCCGTCCTCTTCAGGTGTCCATTGACTTCCCCAAAGCTATCACTGAGTCAGCAACTCATAGGTGATGAGTTCTTAACTTGAGCCAGGCCCGTCCAGGACAGGGTCTTGGCAGAACTCTCCCTTGCCTGGTAACCGTGGGGCATGGGCTCTGGCAGCCCAGAGTGCTCCGGCCCTGTCCTGGGGTGGCCAGGCGTCAGGAGGGGTGTGCTCCCTGTGTCACCCAAGACGCTGCTGTGCTCTGAAGGCTGGCTTCAGTCCGAGACCTAGCATGCCGCGCTAAGTGTGTTGGATACTGAAGTGCTCTTTAACTGGCAGCGCAGGCTACTTTGGAGCCCCCCAGCTGTCCCTCAGTCTAGACACAGGTCTAAATTCCTGCCTGCCAGTGCTGGGCCAGGTGGGCTGAAGGTTGTGTGGTCTGACCTGGTTCTGGACCCAGTGCCCAGCACAGGGAGGAGGGGTGGGGTGTGCTTCTGAGCCCCTATCCTGGGTCTGGGTCCCAGCTGCCTGCTGCTCCAGGGAGTGAGGTGGGGGAGGCTGGGCCTGTGGCTGGGCCCTTCCCCTATACCCCACAGCACGTGGGTGACTTGGATGGTCTGAGGGCGAGGGCACTGACAGCGGCCTTGCAAGTTCATGTACCTGCTGGGGCACCTGGCCAGAAGTCAGCAGAGCTGAAGGGGGATTCAGGCTGAATGCAGTGCACCGGCCGGCCAGAGGCATCTATCTGAGAAAAGCAGAAGCTGGGTGTGGTGGCACAGGCCTGTAATCCCAGCATTCCTAGCATTTAGGAGACCAAAGTAAGAGCATCACAAATTCAGGGCCAGCCTGGCAACAAAGAGAGATGTTGTCTCAAAAAAAAAAAAAACCAAGTAACAAAACAAAGCGGAAGTTAGGAATGTGATGAGGCCTCAGAGCTGGGGCTTTGGTGCTGCTGCCACTGTCCCGGCTTGGAAGTGACGACGACTGAGTCAGTGTGGGTGCTGCAGGCAGGTGCCATGGGTGTCGGCAGCAGGATTGCATGGGTGGTGTTGTGGGTGCTGCTGTGGAAGAGGCTGCCTAGTGGGAGCCCCTGTGCCCCAAACTGGACCTTGAGGTCACTATTCTCAGGGCCTCACACTGAGCCGGCACAACACAGCCTGCAGAGCTGGCCACGAGTCCCAGCGCTGCTGCAGTCCTGGGCTTGGTCTCCACACTGGGAAGTGGTCATTGTTGACACTTAGGATTTCACAACACTGTGTCACACACAGGCTCTGGCTGCCAGCGGTGTGGGTGAGGGGAAGCTGCTGGCCGGCCCTGCTGCATGGACACAGCCCCTGACTGCCTGTTCTGGTGACAAAAACATCAAGGCCAGTGAGGTACAGGGACCTCGCACACAGGTGGTCAGAAACCAGCGTGACCAGGACATGCCCCAAGCTGTGGTCATGGCCCTGCCCCAGAGCCGCAGTGTGACATCGGCCTTGTGACTCAGGCCTGGAGCCTCGGTTTCCTCATCAGGTAATGAGAATCAAAGGAGTCAGGGCAGCTTAGTGTGGGTGGACTGGGCCCTGGCTGCGGGTAGCACATGCACCCCAGGCAGAGCTGGCTGCACAGGGAGGCCTGGAGTGGGGGCAGGGCAGGGGTGACTTCTACAGCTGGCCTCAGAACAGAGACCTTGGGGCGAGAGCACGGCCAGGGAAGGACTGAGGCTAGCCACAGTGCTGGGAACTGTACTTCAGACTCAGGGGCTTTTGGGACTGCAGTGTGGGAGCTTGGCTTTTCTCTAGGAGATATGAGGGGAGGTGGGGTTCAAGGCCTTGTTAGGCTAGGCTCTTGCATCATAGAAACCCAAGGCTCCCCGGGTCAGGCCCTCCACACAGCTCACACTGGGACCTGACTGACCAGTTCGCTTTCATCCCAAGCCTCTTCAAGGCAGCCTGGCCTGCATTGGGCAGCGTCTTTGTCTTTTGTGCCCTGGAAGGGGGAGGCAAGGGGCCTTTTGAGCTGCCACAGAAGCCCATTCATCCCACACTCGCGTGGCCTGGCTAGGAAAGGTCAAGGGCCAGGGGCTGGAGTTTCCCCAAGGAGGCCGGCAGAGCCTACTGCTGACTGAGTGCGCTCTCAGGAGCCCAGGGCCAGGCAACCATGGGCTGACTCAGTCCCCGCCTGGTCACACAGTGTGTGTGCATGATTTGAGCTGTATGACATTCTGGAAAAGGCAAAATAACAGAAATAGCAAAAAATTAGTGGTTACTAGGGGTTTGCAGAAGAGAGGGATCAGTAGATGCCCACAGCCTATCAGAGTCAGGTTCTCCCAACTCTGGTTTCCTCCTACCCAGCTCCTGGGCCTCCAACCTCACCTTCTCCAGGTGGCTCTGAGCACCGACCCCATCCCTGCCCTTAACTTGTACTTTCACTTGTGGCCCTGGTGGAAAGTCCCCTCCCCTGGATCAGGGTGCAAGTCCCCCATCCCACTCCCTGTTCAACCTGCTGCTGCTGCTGCACCTGTCCTTTCCTAGCTCATGGTGACCCCAGCTTTCCAGAATGCTAGAGGACAGGGCTGCAGGACTCTACCCCACTGTCAGCGCGCAGGCTGGGGTCATGGTCCACCCAGACTCCGTCCCTGCTCACTTTGCAGCCAACCTCCTGATGGAACTGAGCTTGAGGAGGAAGTGCGACGCGGCCCTCGGTGCGTGGACGCCCTTAGCATGCATGCAACACACCGCAGCATGCATGTGTGAAGGCAGGAAAGGATGCATCGCCCACGCTCCCTGTGAGACCTGGGAACACTTCCTCAGCCTCTCCTGGTGCTAAAACCAGGGCAGGATGCTTGTGTTGTGCAATTGTGTCATTGCGCCCCGTGTTTTCCTCTCCCCCAGCATTTTACTGAGAGTATATTGGTTACTCTGAGTAGGCAATGTGCTCAGGGTGCAAATGGAAAAGGCACAGGAAGATTCCTGAAGTGCCTGGGGCCCTGACTTCTTTCTCCAGAGGCTGTGGTGACTTGATAGCATTCAGGGTTGGTGGGGGCTGGGCCTGTCTTCCCACTTAAACTTAGCAGCCCAAGGAGTAGCCACGTCCAGGACCACTGGCTTCCAAGCCAGGAACCAGGCACTGAGGTACAGGGTTCGCCCGGGCCACACAGCCAGAATTAGGGGAGACTGGAGGACCCTGCAGTCCAGCCCTGACCCAGCCCCATCCGGGCCTCACCTCTGTGCTAAGGCAGGCCGTATTTCTATCCCTGTCAACTCTTTCTTTAGTAGCACAAACCTGTGACAGTTATCTGGCCCCACTTTTTTCTTTCTGGTAGTGCCGAGGTTGGAGCGCAGGGCTGTCTCGCCTCACACCTTGAACCCAAGATCACCTTGCCTTAGCCCCTAGAGTACCCTGATGCCTTTTAACAGCTACATGGGGCTCTGTCCCATCCCAGGATCACTTGTTTACTCAGTTACTTCTCTATTGACGGGATGGTCCCAGTGGTTTGCATACAGCACTGGAATAATCATGTAGTTATGCATGGGGTAGAGCATTTTCCTGCCTTCACACACGCATGCTGCAGTGTGTTGCCTGCACGCTAAGGGCATCCACACACCGAGGGCCGCATTGCACTTCCTCCTCGAGCTCAGTAACATCAGGAGACCATAATGACAAGTGAAATTAATCAGAAATGTAAGGGGAGTGTCATATGATTTGCATGAGAAACCAGATATAAACCGGGCAAAATAAAATGTAGATCTCAGGGAGTAGGGGAGTACTCTCCCTCAAGTGGGAAGGGGGCTCAGGGACAGGAGGAGTGAGAAGGGAGGTAAGCTCTGCTGGCATAGGCACCGGCTCCACATGAACTAACTAAAGGGCTGCAGGGGAGAAGTGCTTGGGGGGATTGTTGGGTTTTGAGTGTTAATGCCCAGCATTTCCAAGGAGATTTTGCTGTCCATCTCCCTGACAAGATTCGAGGTCCAGCTCCGCCACACCCTCCTGTCTCTTGAGACCTGCAGGGTGTACGTCTTTGTAGATCTGATAGGCACAAAATGGAATTTTGTAATTTTGGAGTTTTTGTGGTGCTTGGGTCAAAACCAGAGCCTCGTGTGCTAGGCAAGTGCTCTACCCCAGAGTCCCATGCCCGGACCCAGAATTTTGTGATTTTATTTTTATTTTATTCCCCCCACACCATGAATTTTGTGATTTAATCTGGAATATACAACTGGGCATCTTACCAGGTTAGAAAAGACATTTGTGTCTCCCTTGAAGCCCACCCACTGTTTTATTTTCCTGTCATTGTGTAGGACTTAGGATGTGTTAAAAAAACTCAGCCCTGGAGCTGGCTTAATTTTCCAACATGGTGCTTGCTGTTTGCTTCCTTTTTGTCTTTTTTTTTCTTTCTAAGGTTTTTGTAGTAGCATAAAGGGAAGCAAACATGCTGTTCTGTTTTTGCGTTCTGTGTGTGTGTGTGTGTGTGTGTGTGTGTGTGTGTGTGTGTGAACATGCATGCCTATAAAGATTTTTCCTCTGTAGAAATTTTTTTGGTCTTTACATAATGTCAGAATTTATTGAATGATAATAGATTGATGGTACACATTAATTTCATCAATTTTGTCTAGCCAAATGCTCAAAATTTACAATACTCAGTTGGCTGGGTAGCTACAGGTTCTTCTTTTTTTTTTACTCATACTTTTCTTTTTTTAATTTTATATATAGGGGCCAGGGAGATGGTTCAGTGGAGTAAGTGCTTCCCTGGCAAACACCAGGGCCTGAGTTCAATCCCTGGTTCCGCCAAAAAAAAAAAAAAAATTATATATATATATTTTTCAATTTATTTATTTGTATTTTAACTTGAGTGAAAAAAGCAAAAACAAAGAGAAAAATGACATAAACAGTGCAGCATACAATGATACATATGTTACAGATTTTCAAAATATGGATGGCTAATTATATATATATATATATGTATATATATGTATATATACATATATATATATATACATATATATATATAAAATAAAAAAATCTAAGACAGATCAGCAGTCCACAATAGAAACGGGTTATCACAGAAGTTGCTGACTTGAGCCATTCGCAGCTCATTATATTAATAAGGCTTTACTTTATATACCTCATTTTTATACTTTTCTGCTGGATGGTTAAGACCGAGTTAAAGCAAGACCTATATAACACGAAATGTAACTTTTGTATCAGATAAGGTCAGTCAGGTACCCTCAGAGTTTATCCTTTAACCCTGTACTGCACTTTGTAGATCCCTTGTCAGTGTCAGCCTTGTGGATGAGTCACGGCCATTGCTTGACCAATTTGCTCTCTGTGGAAGCCTGAGAGAAAGTTTTCTCTCCATCTGACTCTCCTTAGCACACTGTACATCACCGATCACATTCCTCTGTGGCCCCATAATCTCCTTGATCAGAAAATTTGGGGCACTACCGAGTTACATGATGTTACATTACAAATTCTCCTATGTCCTGAGTCTTCACTGACCTTGAAAGGCCAGGGCAAAAATGTTGGCTGACCTTGCAGCCTTTCTTCTTCTCCAATTTTTGATCTGCAAACTTAGGTTGTTAACCCTCCAGAGGAGAAGTTTATTATTACCCTGCAACATATGCAGTTTTCAGTTTACCCACACTATTAGTCTAAATATCAGACATCATAGGCATAACATGGAACATGTATTTTCCATCAAGTATTGAGATACTAAACTCTAAGTCCATGCACAATATGAAGAAGAAAAAAAAAATTTTAAAAATAGGAATGAACATTTACATATATTTACATAGATATTTAGAAATCCATCCACATACAGCATATTAGCATTGTAGCATGACTCTCCTGTGACTTTTTTTTTATTTTTCATTTACTGCCCTTTGAAAAAGGGTAGTATAGTAATAGTTGGTATGTCATGACAAGAAGTACATATTTAGAAGACCAGAATGGCAGGTGTTTGGAGTGTGACTCTTCTATTACACTTTGTTAAATTCAGTGCAGTTACTTGGTTCACAGGTATCAGCATATATTCGGGGTGAGAATCCTACCACTTAACTGCTAGTTTCAAAAATCTCCTGATGTTTCTCAGGATCATTGTCTTACCCATCTAGTGTGTATAAGTGTATGGTCTTGCCTGTCATGTTTCTCAGCTTTTCTCTTTGCCGTCTCCTCATTGTCCAATCCTCAAATTCTCACTTTCATTTTAAATGTGTTACACGTTTCTATTTGCAGTTCTTCTTTTGAGGTATATTAGGGAAACTATATGATATTTGCACATGTGGGTCTGCTTTATTTTGCTTATAAGTATGTCTTCAAATAGCATCCACTTAAATATGAAGACTTCGAGTTTATCATTCTTTACAGCTGAGTAATACTCCATTGTATAAAAACATGACGTCTTTTTCAACTATTCCTCGTGATGGGCATCTTTGTTGTTTCCACAAATTGTGCTATCACAAATTGTGCTGCTATAAGTATAGGTACACATATATCCCTATGATATGATGTTTTCAGTTCCTCCGGGAAAATTCCCAGTAGGGATATAGCTGGCTTGAATGGGATTTCCAGTCCTAGTTTCTTAAGGAGTCTCCACACTGATTTCCATAATGGTTGCACGAGTCTACATTCCCACCAGCAGTGGAGAAGGGTTCCCTTTTCCCCACAACCTTTCCGGCGTTTGTTGTTGGTTGACTTTTTATGATAGCCATTCTTTCTGGGGTGAGATGGTATCTCAGTGCTGTCTTAATTTGTATTTCATGGATGACTGGTGATGTGGAGCATTTTTTCATATATTTATTCACTTCTTTAATTTTGTCCTCTGAGAAGTGTGTGTTCATCTCGGATGCCCATTTCTGGATTGGGTCTTTAATTTAGGGGCCCTGATATTTTTTAGTTCTTTATAAATTCTAGAGAGCAGACCCTTGTTTGAGTGCTTATGAGTTAGGATTTTTTTCAAAATTTGTGGATTGTCTTTTCACATTGCTGGTAATTTCTTTTGACGTGCAAAAACTTCTCAATAACAGGTGGTCCCAGTTGTTAATTCTTTCAAGTGTTTCCCACATGAATACATGTTTGTTCATGAATTCTTTGCCTACCCCTATGTCTTCAAGAGTTTCTCCCTACTTTCTCTTTCAGGAGATTGAGTGTCTCTGTTTTAATGTTAATATCTTTAATCAATTTTTACTTTAGCCTAGTGCATGGTGATAGACCTGGGTCAAGTTTTAGTTTTTGACATGTGGAGAGCCAATTTTTCCAGCACCATTTGTTAAAGAGGCTATCTTTCTTCCAGTAAGTGTGTTTGGCCCCCTTGTTGAAGATCAAGTGGTTGAGTGTGTTCATAGAGGCCTCTGCATCTTCTAGTCTGTTCCATTGGTCCTAGGTCTATTTTTGCCAATACCATGTTGATTTTTCTGTAGTATAATTTCAAGTCAGGAATTGTAATGCCTTCTGACTTGAGTTTGTTGGCCAGGATTGCCTTTGCTATTCTAGATCTTTTCTGGTTCCAAATAAATTGTAAGAATGATTTCTCTAGGTCTGGGAGGTATTTTGTTGGTAGTTTGATAGGAATTGCATTGAATCTGTACAACAGTTTTGGGAGTATGGCCATCTTCATGATGTTGGTTCTTCCTATGCAGGAGCAGGGTATATCTTTCCACTTTCTGAAAGCCTCTATGATCTCTTTTTTTTTGGAGTACTATAATTTTCTGTGAAAAGATCTTTAATTTCTTTAGTTAGATGAATTCCAAGATATTTCATTTTCTGGTGTGCTATTGTAAAAGGTAGTTTCTATAGTTTTCCTCTCAGTGTGTTTGTTATCTGTGTAGAGGAATGCTGTTGACTTTTGAGTACTGACTTTATATCCTGCTATGCTCCTGAATTTGTGTATCAATTCTAGTAGCTTCTTGGTGGAGTTTTTTGGGTCTTCCAAGTAAAGTATCATGTCATCTGCAAATAGTGATAATTTAACTTCTTCTTTACCTATCCTTATTCCTTTTATTTTTCCCTCTTGTCTTATGGCTGTAGCTAATGATTCCAAAACTATATTGAATAGGAGGGGTGATAGAGGACATCCTTGTCTTGTACCAGATCTAAGAGTAAAGATTTCTCTTAATTCTAAATGGGGAAAAACTGGGTAAGTTTTTCCTCATTTAGAATTATATTAGCCGTTGGGTTGTTATAGATAGCTTAAATTGAAGTAGAGGCCTTCTATTACAATTTTCTGAAGGATTTTGAACATGAATGAGTGTTGGACTTTATCAAAAGCCTTTTCTGCATCAATTGAGAGGATCATGTGGTTTTTAGTTTTTACTCTATTGATATAGTATATTACATTTATAGATTTGCAAATATTGAACCATCCTTGCATCCCTGAGATGAATCCTACCTGGTCATGGTGTATGATCTTCTTGATGATTTGCTGTATTCTGTTTGCTAGGATTTTATTGAGGATTTTTGTATCTATGTTCATGAGTGAGATTGGCCTGTAGTTCTCTTTTTTAATTGTGTCTTTCCCTGGTTTTGGCATCAGTATAATGCATGCCTCCAGGAATGATTTTGGGAGAACTGTTTCCTTTTCAGTTTCATTAAAGAGTTTGTAGAGTGTAGGGATTATATCTTCTGTAAATTTCTTGTAGAATTCAACTGTGAATCCATCAGGACCTGGACTTTTCTTTGTCGGCAAGCTTTTTATTACATTTTGTATTTCATTGGCTGTTATTGGTTTATTGAGAGTTGTTCTATCTTCTTGATTCAGTTTTGGTAATTGTACTTTTCTAGGAATCTGTCCATTTCATCTGTGTCTTCTATTCTGTGAGGGTAAAGATTCTCAAAGTAGCTATTGATAATCTTCTGAATTTCCACTGGGTCTGTGGTGATTACACCCTTTTCATTCCTTATTGATTGTATTAGATTTTTTTCTTTCCTCTTTTTGATGAGGTTAGCTAGGGGCTTATCAATTTTATTTAGTCTTTCAAAGAACCAACTTTTTGATTTGTGAATTCTTTGAACTGTTTTCTTCATGTCAGTTGAATTAATTTCTGCTCTAATCTTTATGATTTCTGCTAGTCTTTGGGCTCTGGGTTTGGTTTGCTCTTCCTTTTCTAGATGTTGGAGGTGTCGCATTAGTGTGTTTATTTGTTCCTGTTCTGTTTTCTTAATGTGTGCTTTCATCGGTATGAACTTCCCTCGGAGAATTGCTTTCATCGCATCCCATAGACTCTGATAAGTTGTGGTTGAATTCTCATTGAATTGTAAATATTGTTGAATTTCTTGTTTAATTTCATCTTTAACCCATCGATTGCTGAGTAGGATGTTGTTTAATGTCCATGTATTTAGGGGCTTTTTCTGGTTTCTTTTGTCATTTATGTCCAGTTTCATTGCACTGTGGTCAGATTATATGCATGGGATAATTTCTGTTTTCTTGCATATACTTAAGCATGACCTATGGATCAGTATGTGGTCTATTGTAGAGAATGACCCATGTGCAGCTGAAAAAAAATGTGTATTCAGCTGTACTTGGGTGGAACACTCTGTATATGTCCACCAAGTCCATTTGTTCCAGGCTTTGGTTCAGTTCTACTACTTCTTTGCTAAATTTTCATCTAGTTGACCTGTCTTTGTGGGATGAGGGAGTATTTAGGTCTCCTGTTAAGATTGTGGTATTGGGACTGGCGAGATAGCTCAGCAGTCTAAAGCGCCTCTCAGGGACCGTGGTTCGATCCCCAGCACCACATGCCATGCCAGCCCCTCCCCCCAGGGTGGGCTGAGCTAACCCCCCTACCCCCGCAAAGAAAGAATCCCATGATGTGTAGCGAGACACTGTAATAAATAAATGAATTAAGAAAAAAAAAAAGATTGTGGTATTGGATATTAGCTTTTTTATGTCTGTTAAGATTTGTTTTACATAGTTGGGTGCTCCCGTGTTTGGTGCACACATATTTATGAGTGTTACCTTTTCCTGTTGAATTCTTCCCCTAACCAGTATATAGTGGCCTTCTTTATTTCGTTTGATCATTTTTGGTTTGAAGTTCAGACTGTCTGAGAACAAGATTGCTACCCCTGATTTTTTCTGATGTGCTGGGGCATGCAGTATTGTTTTCTATCCTTTGACTTAAGCCTATGAATGTCCTTTTGAGTCAAGTGTTTTTCTTGTATACAGCATATTGTTGGATTTTGTTTCCTAATCCACTGTGCCAATCTGTTTCTCTTAATTGGTGAATTGAGTCCATTTTCCTTGATGGTTATAATTGAAATGTGTTGACTTATGATTGTCATGCTATTTACCTGCTGTTGTTTACTCCTTTTTATCCTGTGTTTAGTTGTTTGCCCTATTTAGTGGATCCCTTCTGTTCTCATTGGTGGAGTTCTGGTCATTGTGGTCTCTCTCTAGAACATCTTTCAGTAGCCTGTGTAGCGATGACTTTGTCATCATGAAATTCTTTAGTTGTTCTTTGTCATGGAAGTATTTCACTTCTCCATCAAACTTGAAAGAGAGTTTTGCAGGGTATAGTAGTCTGGATTGGAATTTGTTTTCATGGAGGACTTGAAGTACTCTGCTTCATGCTGTTCTTGCCTTCATGGTTTGTGAAGAGAAGCTGGCTGTAATTCTGATGGGTTTTCCTTTGAATGTGATCTGCTTCTTTTCTCTAGCAGCTTTCAGTATATTATTCTTGTGTTGAATTTCTGGAATCTTGACTATTGCATGTCTTGGTGTGTTTTCAGTTGGGTTGAAGTTATTTGGCATTGTGTATGCTTCAGTTATCTGAATGTTAGATTGTTTCCTCATATTTGGGAAGTTTTCTGCTATTCTGCCCATATTCTTTTTATATCATTTGCATTGACTCCTTCTTTCTCATTGATGCCTATTAGTCTCACATTGTTCATCTTGGCATCATCTTGCATGTGATGGATTATTTTTTCCTGCATCCCAGTTGTTTTTAAGAGATCTTTTCTCACCTTTTCACTAGCTGCACCAGCGTCTTCAAGATCTGAGACTGTTTTCGCTTTCACTCAAATGGTTTTGTAGACTCGTGATTGAGATTTTAAGTTCTTCTATATCTCTTTGACTCTGCTTCATGTGATCTATTTCTTTCCTGTATTGCTCATTCAAGGAATTCATCATATTTCTAATCTCCTCTATTTTTTTTGTCAGTGTTTTCGTTAGAAGTAGCTATTAATTCTTTTTTTTTTTTTTTTTTTTTTTTTT
>PVKA01031398.1:0-26308 GCA_004027165.1 Ctenomys sociabilis | reverse complement strand
AAAAAAAAAAAAAAAAAAAAAAAAAAAAAAAAAAAAAAAGAATGACCTCCAGAACTCGCAGGCACTCCTTGTTGAGGCTTTTGGAAGGTGACCAGATCACAGTGGTGCTGCCATCATGCTAGTAGGTGGTGGTGTCTGGATAGAAGAGGTGAGTCACTGGGGCATGACCTGGAAGGGTACATCTCCCCCCCACCCCAAGCTCCTCCACTGTCTCTGCTTACTGGAGATCAGGAATATGAACACTCTCTGTTCTGTCAGATCCTTCCACCAGGCCTTCCTGCCTCAGAGCCAGCCAACTATGGACTAAAGCATGAGCCGAAATAAGCCTCTCCTCCTTTAGATTGTGAGAATCAGATATTTGTCTGAGTAATAGAGCAAGGGACTAAGAAGCTTATTTTCCCAGGACTGTTTGGTAGGACAATGTCTAATCCAGGAACACATGGACATTCTTTAAAAAAACCACAGAATGTCCCCAGATGTTCAGCAGGGATAGTTTGTCTGGGATTTATATTTCCAGTGTTCACAATGTCATCCACATGCCTTTGTTCTGAAATTCTGACCACTAAGCAAACTTGTGATTACTAATTCATTCTCTCAAACTCTGATTCTGGATGGAAGATGTGTGAAGATGCTGGTACACTAAAATGGAATATTCCCCATTGTAAAATGCAAACTTGGGCATTCGAATTTATATGTCAACGTATTGCAAGCCTGGTTATTATGAGTTTGTCTATGAGGCCGGAACTTAGAAACTGATGCCAAGTCCTAGATACAGTGACCACACTAAAGCCTTACACTTTAGGGAGGGCCACTCCTGACTGAAGTTTTCAGGTCTTAGTCAGCTTCCTCTTTGTATGGGCTGGGGGAGGAGCACTTGCCAGCTCTGAGATCCTGTGATTCAAGAATTCACTGACTCATTCTGAGATTAAAGCATCAGGGTGCCTGGGTGGCCTCCGCACACAATCTGATGGGCCCAGCAAGGGGATCAGAAGAGGGCCTGAACAGGAGGCCTAAACATCCTTTTTGAATACATTCTAAAGAGACAGAAGAATCTGGGAAAGGTTCTAGAGATTGTTCGGAAACAGCAGGCTTTTTTTTTTTTTTCATTCATTATTCACTTCTTGATATTTCCCAAAAGCAAAAAACTGGAAGGTTTGGAAATTATTTGAAAGAGATGTAAATTGGCAGAAACTTTCACCTCTGGGACCTTTAAGGCCAGTCACTCTCTGGGGTTGTACAGTAGACAAAGATGCATAGTGAGGTGGTGCAGGGGCTGGGGAGATAGCTCAGAAAAAAAAGCACTTGCCTGGCAAGCTCAAGGTCCTGAGTTCAATCCCGTGCTGCCAAAAAAAAAAAAAAAAAAGAAAAAAAGAAAAAGAAAAAAGAAAAAAGAAAGAAAGAAAAAGAAAATGAAAAGTTGGTGAGGTGGTACAACAGGAGCTTCTCTCCTAAGGCCACACCAGCACAGGGAAGCCACCTGAGACTCTATGTAATGCTCAGGACCCGATGTATGAGAGATATTTCCTCCCTAAGGCATGAAAATGAAGAAATACAAGTTTTCAAAGCAACATTTGACTCACCCCCATATTGCATTCCTGGTCTCAAAAAAGAGGTGACATTCTCATTACTATGGGAACCTCCTCTTTGATTCACTAGTACTCAGGCCTCCTGGTGGGAACATCCTGTTTCTGTCCTGCTTGTAGCACATGACCTACTTCTACTTGCTTGGGCGAGAGGCCCCACTGAGATACCTGGAAGCCAGGAGACGTCACATACCTCTGTGAAATTGGCTCCTTTTTCTGTCTAGCAGAGGACAAAACATACCATTCTATTGCTCAGAATTGCCACTGTTAAATGAGGATGAAAACATTAGGTGTTCTCTTGTGAATGTTTTAATAGTTCTGTAGAAAAATTTAAAGGGATACAGAGTCCGTACATCTGAATAACTTTTTCTCTCCAGCATGTCTGTCAGATTCAGAGCTGAATCCCGTAGAGCTCGCTCAAACTTGCCAGAGCCTTGCCATTGTATCCAGGTACCCATTCTTCCACGACATGAAGTGTAACAAAATATGTAGTATGTGTTTAAAAATTCTTACAGTAAAGACATAGTGCCACGAATTCTCCACCAAAATACTCTCCCTTGTTTCAAATACTTATTCCATTGCTCTTGCCATTTTTTGAAATAGTTCTGGAAGTCCTCCTCTGTGAGTGTCTTTTTGATCATAAATATAGCAAATGGTGCTGCCAAGCACCATGAAGTGGAAAGGTGAGCTTATAGAACCGTTACAGATCCATCTCACTCACCCGATCAAATCTGGAATTGTGCAGCTTCGGGCTCTTCCCCAAAGTCAAATGACCATTACGGGAAATGTTTTGAATCTACCGAGGATAATGGGCCTCATTCCATTGAGTCATGAAGGTGCAACTGAAAACAGCCATGAAAGAGGAAGTTCAGAACTGCTTCAGAAAGTGGCAGGAATGAAGGGGTGAGGGTGTGTGGAGTGAGGGCCACTATTCTGGGGAGGATTACTGGCAATGCATCTTTTGCGTAATCGTTAAAATAGTTTTAGTGTACGTCATGTTTTTCAAGCCCACATAAACCCTACAAGTGACAGAGGATATAGGCTGTTTCAAAGAGATGAAAGGGGACTGGGAAATGAGGATGGAAGGTGAAGCTAAATAACGACCGTAAGTGGATGTGGACACAAAATTTTGCCACTTTCTCAAGCTATTGTAGTCAGGGTTTACAAGGAAATAGATTTAATACAGGACACATAATTTGTAGGATTCTTTTATAATATTCACCCAAAGAGTCAAGTGCAAGAGATCTGTCCACATTGGAGACCGAAAAAATCCAGCTGAGGGCCTGGATCCCATGGCAGTGTCCTGCACAGGTGCAATGGGAGGTCTTGAGTCCATGATAATGTCCCATGCAAATCTGTGTCAAGGATCTACACTGGGAAGGCCCGAAGGTCAGTGGTCGAAGCTAGAATGTGTGCACTTTCTAGCAGGTTGAAGGATTTGTGCCAGCAGGCTGAGGGATCTGCATCGGAGCCAGGAAATGATGCTCAAAGTAAGACCAGAGCTCCCCTGAAAAGAACCACAGCCACCCTCCATGACAGTGAGGACCCAAGCTCCTCCACGAATGACAACAGTTGAACTCATGTCAGGAAAACCTCCATGACAACCTTCTCTAAGAAAATCAATAGCACCCCACTTTCCCCTCATGTTCTCTTTTCATGCTATTGGCAGTAATCCTCAGTTGGGCCTTCTACTTCCAGAACCATGCTGGGAGTTACAAGTTGACCATTAGTTAGCCCACCTCACTGGCAGATGGTCTGCTCTGCAATTTCATATTTGCCTATACTCATCTTTAGTTGTTCTTTTCCCCACTGGATGTGGCACAGACTCCTCGCCCTGTCCACAGGTCTTCCTGGTCTAGCCAACCCTGCCCCATTCACAGCACAGGGCTGCAGCCACAACAGCTTCTTTCTCCAACTCCCCCTGCTCTTTTCCTCTTCATAACTTCTGCTTTCTTACCCCACTCCCGTTACAGCTGCTTCTCCTTCAGGACTCAGCATAAATGCCACTTCCTGAGAGAGGCCTTCTGTGACTTCTCTGACCTATGTTGGGATTTCCTGGTCTGCTTTCCCCGAGCCCTTTGCATTTCCCCCTGAAGAATTAGCACAGTTCATTATCATCCATTAGTGGCTCTCAAAGAGTGGTTCCCACATTAGTAACATCAGCATCTGGAGACTCACAAAGAACACAAATGTTGGGTCCTGCTCCAGACTTGCCTGATCAGAAGACAAAAACATATCCCAGTCCTTGTTTCAGCAAATGGCTTGGGTGATTCTGATGCACAGAAGGTGGGAAAAACTGTGATATGTCATGTCTATGGCTAGCTGATTGGTGTCTGACTCCTTTTTGAATGAAAACTCCATGATCCTCAATACCTGGCAAAGAGCAAGTACTTAATAACATTTTGTTGGGTGAGTGAATTAATATACATACATTATATTGTTTGGTTGAGAAAAATGCTAACAGGGCAAGACCAGAAATGTAGCTCAGGCGTGGACTCCTGTTGCTCGCTCTGTTCCATGGACTTTAATGGTTAAGTCTTCAACAGGTTCCCTAACCAGATTCTGTTCCCAGCATGCTCTTGGCCTTAGTCAGGGGTCTGCTGCTGAGACAGCAAATTTTCTGCACTCCATCTCAGACATTTATGAAATGTTTTTAACAACCAGAATTGAACTATTATCCTCTCTACCTGTTAGATCCTTCTTTGAAAATCTCAGAGCTCTCCTGAGGATAAAATGGGTTCAGCACAGTCTGTCTAGAGTAGCAGCTCTCATTTAAAAGCCAGACTCCATGGAGAACTCCTGCAGGAGGCTGAGCCTGTCACTCAGCATCTGGGAGTGGTTAGCTCTCACAGAAGCTGGTACATTCTGAGTGTTTACTATGTGCCTGCCCTGCCTGAGGATTGCATAATTCCACATAAACCTCAAAATATGCCACCAAAATTGGTATTTGTCTATTTTACAGCTTTTTCTAAAATTATCCTTAAAAAGATAAAATATTTTGTCTATACCACTCCTTTAGTACTAGAGGAAGGACTTTAATTTAGTTCTATCCAAACAAAGTTTTCATTTATATTTCTTTTGCTGTATACTATTCTCCATGAGTCAGAGAGAGCCACAGGCTCTTGGAGATACCTCCAGCAATCAGCTTATTGGATGTACTGCAGCAGCTTATGAGCTCCTGAAAGCTTTCTAATGAGCAACACTAGGAAATAAACCAAGTACCTGATACTTCCTAGCTGGGTGTGCAACTTAGCATCTACCTACTCAATTACAGAACATGAAATAGCATTAACATTATCATATGTAAGTATGCTGGATCTCAAATCTTTATATTTCAACTTGAAGTTGGACCCAGTGCCCACTAGATTGTAAACCCTCATGGATCCCACTGTCATGAAAGAAACAAGACAGGTTGGACAAAACATGGCCAGACCCAACTGGTTATGAATATTTGTGCATATGGTATATAAACTAACTGAGATTGCTAGCAAGGACATGACATTGCTATTTGTTCTTCAATAAAATAAAATTAAATTTTAAAAAATGTGAGAAATGTTCACCTTTGGAAGATGCTGGTTTTGTCAGGTTAGCTATGGAGAATGGTATTTTTCTAGACTGAACTAGATATATCCATGAAGCTGGGGAAATATCTCAGTACAATAAGTGCTTGCCTGGTAAGTGCAAGGTCCTGAGTTCAATCCTCAGTACTGCAAAAAATAAAAAATAAAAATAAATAAATAAATAAAATCCAAACTGAGTCTCTAAAACCCAAACAACTTTTCACATATGGCATCTTGTGTGCTGATAAAATCATAGCCAATATTGTTCAATGTGCACAGTGCTCTGGATTTATGCTGTATCCTATGCATAACATGAGTATCAAAAAATTTAAAGCCCTGTGGATATAGCCCAGTGCTAGAGCACTTGCCTAGTATGTGTGCGCCCCTTAGTATAAGCCCCAGTCCCCTCCCCACCAAATTAGCTTGAATTTATAACACAGAATTGGGGGAGAGATTGGTGAGGTTTCTTAAAATAGTAAAATAATACAAGGCAGGACATAAAGCGCCAAGGCGAAGTACTTAGATGACTCAGGGAGAAGAGATACCAAGTTCAATAGAACATTCTGGAGAGCCTCACAAAGAACGTGATTTTCTAAGCTCAAGTAAAGGTGCAGATGTTGCAAACATACTCTGATCTGTGTGTCCAGATTGAGAACAGAGAACGAGAGAGCAAGTGAGAGGGAGGTGGGAGAGGTAGTGACCGGAGGGTCTCAGGGAATACCCACTTCATCGCATTTTCCTCCCCACCCTGTGTCCTGCCAACTCCAGATCCCTAGACGCATGGGGTCCTACATGTTTCTAGACTCTTCTGGCAGGCTAAGAATGTGCAGCTGTCTGCCTTCTCACATCCTCTCTTCCCCAGAGGGTGGTAAACTGTAAGGCGTAGCGCGTAGGCGCCTGCTCCCTGCCAAGCCACTCCTAATCCACTCACACAAACATAAATATATTTGCATGCTATAAATGACCCAGAGGTATCCATGTTTTCACAATACACAGCTAAGAAGATGTGCATCTGGATAAAACTCATGCAAGAGGGCCAGCCACAGACATCTGGACAGAGGTGGTACAAAACAAGTGCCACTACTTGTTGAGTAGTTTACTGTATATTGGTAAAAAAGTATATTTACTTTTTATCTTGACTTCTGAAAAAAGGTGAGACTTAAGTTATAAAATACATGAAACTGACTTTATCCTATCGTTGGTTTGACTGCATAACGTAAATAATTTTATCACATTTCTAAAAATATCCTGTCTTTGGGGAATGAAGCCTAGGGAATGTGCTGGGTCCCTCTTAGGCTCCCCAGTAGTACACTCAGCAACAAATTACATGAGTGAAATGAGAACTTTTGCATAACACACATGTTGTGCTGTCACTACCACAAATAGAACTTTCCTGTAAGGAGACGAAGAACTCAGAAAAAGGAAATTCCTTCTTTTTCCATTTTTTCATCATCCTGGACAACATAGTCCACCTTGTCTTGGCTGGCTGCATGTGAGAGGACAGAAGCAAAGCCTCCAGGGGTGTGGGTCTCTTGGCTTCATGAGCATTTTATGGCCTGGGTTATGTGATCTCTGCACTCTGCCTTCCTTGCAGTGAAGCTTCCCTGGCTTGGGGTAAACTTCTATCCAAGTACAAACCAAGACAGATGCATCTTGTCACTGGAAGGGATGTAGGAGCTGGAGCCAGCTCAAGGTGAGGGGACCCAGCCTCTGAGATGCCTCTTTCCACTGCCTTGCCAAAATCTGGTTCAGCAAAAAGCCCTCAGCGGTATCTGTTCCTGGACCTTTAGGCTGGATATGAAATTTGCTAGTTATACTTCTTATAGAAAGATGTGCAAGATCTTTCTGTAGTTTGTTTCTATTCTAGAATAAATATTCTCCATGTCCTCATGATGTCGCCTTCAGACTAGCCCTTGGCCTTAATAAAGTTTCATACAAAGCATAGAGTTTTCCTGGCTTCAACCCTATTCTGGGGGGCTGTTCAATCCAAATGTGAGTTACAGACCTTCGCACACCCAAAACTTCCTTCAAGCCTGAGATGTTATCACTAAACTCCACCTTGTTTTTCTGTAACATTTCACTTTCCATCATGAAAAAGCTCAATGTTTACTTCTAGAAGGCTTATGACACATTTTGAGCCAAAGATAGATTTTTCTAAAATCCATGGAACAAAAGAAACAGGAAATTCATTTCAAAGATGGGAAAACCAAATCTCAGACAAAGCACAAAAACTTTCTGGAGTTGACGGAAAGTTCAGGACTGGGTGAGATAGAAATTGTATGGCTATACATCATTCCCCAGGGTGAAAAGGTGGAGACAATTTCCCTTCGCACATCCAGAGAATGGTAGCTGCTCGCCTCTCCTTTTTCTCTTTCTCCTTAGCCCTGAATCCCACCCTTGACAAATCACAGACTCTCACGCCAGATGACTCCCCCAGCCACCTGCAGCCCTATCATCCATTCCAGGAGTATCCAGCAGGAGGAATCCGAGAGGTGCCTGTGCAGAGCTGAGGTCTAGAAACATCTGCCAGGTCATCCATCAAGATCAAATGACAGCAGATTTGCCCATGATGGAAAACAGGCTGAAGGAGCAAAAGTGAATCTATAAAAGTGGTACTCTGCCTCCCCTCGCAGATAGGAAACTGACTTTCTTGGTTTCCCCAAGAGCTAAATAAACACTGATCCCCTGGGTTATTTCCTCCCAAGCACAAGTGGTTATTAATTGGTAGAATTTTTTTTTTCCAGTATTGGGGATTAAACCGAAGGTCTCCATATGGAGCTACATCCTCAGCCTTTATGTTTTATTTTAAAATATGGTTTTATTCAGTCACTAAATTAAGCAGGCTAGGTTTAAACATCGGATCCTTTTCCTTTTCTTCTTTTGATATAGGGTCTTGCTATGTAATCCAGACCGGTCTCAAACTCCTGGGGGTCCTCCTGCCTCTGCTTCCTAAGTGCTGGGATTATAGCTGTGCACCACCACACCAGGCCTAAACTTTCAGTTATCTTGCTTCAACCTCCTGAGAGTTTTGAGATTACAGGCTTGGGTCACCATACTCAGCAATTTAAACAATTTATCAGTTGCATTTTCTTTTACTTAAAAAGTAATGCATGATTATAAAATAATCCCAAGTCTTATCAAAATAAGGGAAAGAGAAACATCTACCTTGTTTTGTTTATTCAATCCATTTTCCCAAAGCCATACCCCAGGGATATCCATGTTTTGACTGTAAATTCAAAAGAGGTTTTCCTGTCTTAGTGATAGTCCCTAACTTTCCATGACCTTCAGCATGTGTGCACATGAGATAATAATAACATATTGCACACTGAGTATCCATCATGTTCAAGCACAGTTGTAGCCTGTTTGCATGCATACACTTATTAAATCTTTGTAGTATGCCCAAGAGATGGCAAAGGCAAGATTCAAACCTAGGCACTTGACTGTAGGAGCTGGGCTAGGCATTGCTCACTCTACCACCCATTCTGACTCTGTCTACACAACTCTACAAAGAATCTTTGCACCCCTTAGCAGTTACTTGCCACCTTCCTTCCCCCACAGCCTACGCCAACCACTAATCTATTCTAATTTACAGAGTTGCCTATTCTTGGTATTCCATATTAATAGAGTTACATACTCCATGGATTTCTGTAACTGGCTTCTTCTGCTTAACATAGTGATCTCAACATGCATCCATGCTGTAGCATGCATCAACACCACATTCATGCTTATGACTCAGTGATGCCCCCACTGTGTGTGTGTGTGTGTGTGTGTGTGTGTGTGTGGTGTGTGCATGAATGGTACTTTGGGGTCATTTACTAACTCTATGTTTAACATTTTGAAAAGCTCAGATTGCCTTCCAAAGTAAGTAAGTAGCCATGCCATTTTATATTCTATACCAACAGTATGAAGATTGACATTTTCCCATATTGTCAACATTCTGCATTGCCTTTAAAAAAAAAAAAAAAAAAAAAAAAAAAAAAAAAAAAAAAAAAAAAAAAAAAAAAAAAAAAAAAAAAAAACCTACAAGGTTGACTAAATGGCTCAGTGGACTAAAGCACCGGCTTAGGCAGATGCAGGGGCCAGGAGTTCCATCCCCAGGCCTGCTGTGCTGGCCCTGTCCCCAGGCCATGCTAAAACGGCAATTGAGACTGGGCGTGGTGATGCAGGCCTGTAATACCAGCTTTTGGGAGGCTGTAAACAGGAAGATCTCTATGAGTCTGAGCTACACAGTGAGACCCTGTACACCTTGTCCTAAATACAGGAAAAATAATGCAGTCATTCTAGTACTTTTGATTTTTACTTATGGCCATCAAGAGGTTTCGATTTGCATTTCGCTAATGACCAATGACATCAAGTGTCTTCTCTTGAGTTTATTGGCTACTTGTACATCTTCAGAGAAATATCTGTTCAAATCTTTGTTCAAACCTTTCTAGTTGCATTACTGTGCTATCAGACATTTTTATAAATGTTGTTGTACGTGTGGAGTGTTGCTGGGTCACAGGGCAGCTTGGGTTTGGGCTGTATGTGATTCTGGCTCCATCACTCAGCTATGTGACCTCAAGAGAGTCTACTTCACTTCTCTGAACTTTATCTGTATAATCGCAAAAACGGACTCTGTCTCTGTCTCTGTCTCTGTCTGTCTGTCTCTCTCTGATGTTGAGGGCAGCAAAAAGACATACAAAGCATCAAACTCAGATTGGGGCACTCTGTAGACACTCAATATTTTCTTTTTTAGGTGTTTTTAAATTTATTTTACCTTATTGTTATTTTTGTGCAGGATCTCACTACGCAACTCAGATTTGTAATAATCCTACTGATTTCTGCCTCCCTAGTGCTGGGATTACAGGCGTGTGCCACCACACCCAGACTCCATCCCCGGCTTAGCACGCTGGGGGCAGGGCCAGCAAGGCATGTGGTGCCAGGGACCGAACCCTTCGATATTTTCTCAGATGCTCGCATCCCTTTACTCTCATCATGGATGTGTTTTCCCTCAGGGAGCTGTCTTTGACCTTGGCAGACTAATTTTGACATGGCCAAGGGTGGGAGTTGAAGCCTAAAATTCAGAGCCCCCTAAATGGAACACATCGGTGAGTGTATTATGAGTGCTTCCCCACTCTGCCTCCACTCTGGGTTGAGGGGTGACAGGGCCTTGCTGATCTCAGCATGAGATCATCTGAACAAGTATCATCTCGTCCCTTGAGAAATGGGAGGGAAAAGACCATTATAAATGAGAAATAGTAAGCCCTTATTCCAGCACCCGCATACTGCAAGATCTTTGCAATTTTGAAGAGCAAGACTAAGAATGGGGTAACATGAAGGGTTGAATAACATGACATTCCAAGTCTGGCTTCCCATAACAGCAAGTCTGTCTCTTGCTTATTAATAGTCTGGCAATGCACAGGCCTGTCATTTGTTCTTTTTCCAGTGAATGGATAGGCTGTTTAATTTCCTGATGGGCAACCTAGTAATTTTAGTCCCCTGTTCTAAGCTTTTGCCTGTGTTGTTCCATATGCATTAAAAAAAACCTTCTTCCTCCTGCTATAATGTGCTTTTTCTCTTTCATTTAAAGACCATTTCCTCTAAGTAGTCTTCCTTATTATAGGAGGCTAAGCCCTGACTGAATGGCCGAAATGATAAATCAGCCTTTAATCCTGGCAGCATTTATTGGGCAGATACTATGTGTACAACTGCTCGTCATATATTAAAAACACTATGATATAGCCTGGTGCCTTCAGAGAGCTCGTAATGTGCTGGGTAGGATCACTGTGCAAACAGATATGCACAAATATGAACATTCAATGATCCTCCTAAAGCAGTTTCCACCTGGAGAGCTCACGGAGTAGGCCCTGAGGGAGAGCAGAGACTGAAGGTCATATTTCTTCAGGTACCATGTGAGCAAGCCTGTATTCCTCTGCGATCCCTTGAAGGGGAAGGGGAGACTCAACCCACTCCTTCGTCATTTTATGGCAAAGCACAGTTTGGAGAAAGAAACAAGCAGAGAGCTAATGAAAAGAATAAATTTTCTAAAATGCTTTTCCTAAGTGGAAAAATAATAAGCAAAATCACAGGAAAGTATTAAAATCAGTTTGCAGTTTAATTTTGGTATATATCAACACAAGTAATAGGAAATCTAAGCAAAAGGAGGTTAAGTTCTATTTGGCAAGTACCCCAGAACCTGACCCTTGTCAGGATTTCACCCAATCTGTGCCCTGCAGTAAGAGCCTTGACCTTCTTGAGACCTCTGTTGGCATATGTACAAAATGGAGAGATTGCAGGAACAGGTCCTAAAGATTCCTTATGGTTCTGACAGCCTGTGAATCAGAGTGGGCTGTTTGTTCATGTGTTTATTTTTAACGAGGAGAAAGGGAGAAAATGAGTAGCCTGAAAAGTGGAGGTATCTTAGCATTCATGCAGTTGTGGAGGGTGGAGAGGGAGTGAGAAGAACCCTTCGTCACTGTGTTTCTTTCCGAGTGGTGGGACACAGCCTCAGGACTGTGACACTGAGCCCCATGGTGACTGAGAGGAAGCTGGGGAGGACTGGTAATTATGAAGGCAACATGCAGGTCCAGGCAGCACCATTGTTCTAGGTTTCTAAAAATGTATAACAAGAAATTTGTGGTAACAAGGCTCCAAAGTATTAGAGGAGATGTGGGTATCAAGAATGAGTATTTAAAATAAAGGACAATGACAGCTGGCATAGTGCAGTGTAAACCCAGGGATGCACTTCCCCAGGGGACCCTTTGTCACAATGTTTTTGTAGCAAGGGCTGGCCAAGCAAGAATGCCAGCACCGCTGTGCAGGCGCAGACTGCAGATAAGCCACCCCTGACTCACATCTCCAGCTGAAGTAACACCTTGGGCAGCCAGCTTTCTTTCCCTCTCTGTCAAGGGCATTTTATTCGCTTACTTCTTTGTGTCAAAATAACAGATTCCTGTTATTTTGGATGCACGACTATACCCTGGGTCAAACTACAACTGCTGAAACAGTAATTGTGCCTGCTGAGAAAGAAACCCAGGAAACTGTTCCCAACCTAGTAACCATATTCATAGGCAAAGTCACCACGCTATAACTCAACCCACCCTCTCCCCTCATTCACCAGCTCTCCATTCCTTTACTCATTCATTCATTCGTGCCTTCAACATTGAGTTTTCATACAACATGGTCCTTAACCCCTGTGCCTCAGTTTCTTTGCTTATAAAAGGAGATGGTATAAGATCTATCTCAAAAAGTAATTTTTAGAACTGAGTTATTACATGCAAACTTAGAACATCGACTGGCACACAGAAGCACTGAGTATTGTCATAATCATCATCAGTTAATATAGCTCTGAGTAGTAAGATAAACACTCTTAGCCGCTGGGAGTCCAAGATGGTTATGTTTCAGTCCCCAGGGACCTCTGAAGAGCACACAATGGTCAAGAACATTGGCTTTATGGAAAGTGTTACCACTATTTAAATTGAAAGGAATTGCATTGAGACATGGTAAAGAGGGAGAGCCAAGCAGGTATCGACAGAATGGATGTAGGAGTGGGAAAGGAAGGAATTGGACTGGTGACAGGGTAAATGGTGGTGCCGTAGGTTGACTGGGCATAAGCTGATGAGGACACATAAAGGAAAGACAGATGAAGAAAATCTTGTGTTATCTGGATGAGAGCTGTCAATTTGGGAATTACTGAACTGTAAACAGTAGCGGAAGGGAACAAGAGCTGGCAGTGAGAATAAAGGTATCTGTGCTTTTAATAATGCTGTTCCAAATAGGCTACTTCCTCCTGTCAACCATACAAAGGCTGTTCAGTCCTCAGTTTCCCCTCTGGGTGTCTATCTGAGCACTAACCCCAATAGAGTTAACCACTCTTTCTGCCTTTTACACAGGCTTTTTAAAAAATTTATTTATTTGGCACAGGGTCTCACTATGCAGCTCAGACTCCTAGTGATCCTCCTGCTTTCAGCCTCCTTTCTTAGTTACTCTTCTCTGGTTGCTGGGACAAATACCCAACACCTAAAATGAAGGAAGAAAAGGTTTATTTAGCTCACAGCTACTGGAGGTTTCTGTCCATACTCAGCTGGCGTCAAGGCAGAGTGGCACAGGCAGAGAACAACCTTTCAGGGTGGTGGCAAAGAGCAAGAGCAAAAGGAGAGGCAGCAGCAGCAGCTCAAGCTGCTAGCTTCTCTCCCCACCTTACAGTGTAATGCAAATTACCTGCCCCAGGGCAGGCGCAGCACCCACACCCACAGTAATCAATCGCAAACTCCAGAAGCTGCCCCAAGACTGCATGAAGCTTTTTTTTTTCTCCAAACCGAGGATTGAACTCAGGCCCTTGCACTTGCCAGGGAAGCGCTTATTCCACTGAGCCATCTCCCCAGCCCCAGTATGAAGCTTTGAAGGGACGCCTACGCACAAACGATAACACCTCCCCAGCCCTGGGAATACAGATGTGCGCCACCATTTCTGGTCTCAGTGGCCAGCTAAGCGTGCCCAGGGAGCGGAGCCATCACAGCATGTAGTGCTGGGAGTCAAACCCCGGTCCCTGCGCTGGCTAAGCAGGCACTTACTCTACTGAGCTATTTCACTGGCCCTTACACATGCTTTTTTTTTTTTTTTTTTTATTTTAAGGAAGGGTTTACAGGGTGTTCATGGTCTCACTACTAGATTAGACTAGTAGTGATCTGCCTGTTTACAGCCTCCCAAGAGCTGGGATTATAGGCACACACCACCATGCCCAGTCACTATTACCGTCTCTGCGCGCCCCAGGGGCTGGGCTAGCACGGCATGCCCGGGGATCCAACCCCTGACCCCTAGGCCTGCTTGCAGGTACTTTAATCTGCTGAACTATTTGGCCGGTCCCTATACATGCTTCTTGTACATACTTTTTTGATTTGTGTTGTGGCAAAAACAATGATCTATTTACAAGTCTCTATCCAGATTTAAACATGTACTTCTTAAAGAATGGAGATCAATTCCTGGCCCTCCCCATATCTCCACTTCCAGGTAAAGTGTCTTGTCTTCCACACTTTTCTTAGCATAAATAAATAAGCACAATTCCTAAAAAAATTATAATTTTAGCACAGGGTTAAATATATGAAATCTTAAATAATAGGAGCCTCAGGAAAGATAAGAGATGTCCCAAAGAGGCATAGCAATAACTTTTAAATGAGCAGTTGAGGAAACTTCAAATGTTGATCATGTAACTTTCTGTAAAAAGATCATGAGTATAATTTATCGTACATAATTTATATGCCTATAAATTATATATGGGTCTTATTTTACTATTGTTCTGTGTTCACTGAAAATATACGCAAAAATTAAGATTAGAGTCTAGAATAAAAATATAAATAGGATTCTCAGTATTTTTTTCCTGTGTCCAATGAATTTACCGTTGCTGCTGCCCCTCTCCATCTGCTCTCTGCTCTTTGCCGCTGGCATGAAAGGCTGCTCTCTCTACGTGCCACTCCGCCTTGGCACCAGCTGAGCCTCCATAAACTGTGTGCTCAGCAAACTTTTCCTTCTTTAATTTTAGGCATCAGGTATTTTGTCCCAGCAATGAGAGAAAAGTAACTGAGACAGTCTTGCATTTTATATCTCTTTCCTTCTTCATTTCTTCATGGGTTTACTAAATGAATTTAATGATGCATATTCATGGTATAAAAGCTTTCATCCCATAATGGATTGGAACCTAAGCACAAAGTGAAAGAAAACAAAAAACCTTAGTCTTTCACCTCAGAGAGCCCAAGAAGCTCCAGAACAGGCCACAAGTCTTGGTTCCTTGGAAAGCAGGTCCACGCAGAGGCTGTGGCTTCTAGCTCCAGATATGGGGGCAGAGCTGTGGCTGCAGCGCACTGGGAAGGACTCCTGGATGTGTGCTGCAATCGGGGAAGTCCCCTCCTGACCACTTTTTGCCCTCAGGCTGGGCTGTTTGCTCTCCTCTGAGCTTCCAAGGCCTTCAAACACCACATGACAAATGTTGATCTGGCTGGAGTTTGGATTAGCTGCAGTAAGTCTGAAGGTCTGAAAGGATATGGCCTTTCACCAGGATGGGGGTCCCGTTTCTAGGGCTCCTGGGTGTCTGCTCTCCTTCCTCTGCCCTGCACCATGCCATCTGCCTTCCTGATCTGAACCCTGACTCTCTGCCCCTTATCTCTCTCCATATATAGGTATTGGAAAGACCAATAAAAACATCCAAACACCATTCTCTTCCTAGATGTTCTACTTACTGTAGTGAGGCCATTTAATTGATGTTTTCTTCCACAGGTTAATAATGTTTTGTTCATAACCACCAAACTGAGCCATCCATCACAGCCAGAAACTCAAGAGATAAGTCTGTGCAGATGGGGCAATTTAGCAAGCAGTGTTCCATTTATAACCTTGGTGCTCAACACGGGAACAGGCACTCTTCCATTAAAACGCACCGTCGCCAGCCTCTTTCCTGACAGCTGCCTAATCACAGGGACAGGGAACTGCTCCAGCCACTGCTGGGAGACCCCTTCTTGTGCAGCCTGAGTTACAAAGCTCTGCACTGGCTTCTACGATGTCTCTGGGAAGAATGAAAGCTGGGGCAGGAGGGAAGCAGCAAGATGCACTCCAGAGCCAGGGCCCAAGGTGGAGCAAGAGACTGAGGTGATCACTGCTGCTTGATTTAACTACTCCTAACACTCCCATCTCATGCACACACACACACACACACACACACACACACACACTGATGGTAGCAGGAACTTCAGTTCTGGACTCAGACAGACAGACCTGGGTTCCAGGTATGTTTCTGAGATACATGGCATGTCTGCCCTTGGACAACCTGTTTACCCTTTTCTGAACTTCCATTTCTTCTTCACGTGTGAGAAGGAAATTGTCCACCTCGCAGGCATACTGAGATAGAGGGCAGGAGGCCAGACACAGAGCAGGAACTCAGTATGTGATCATTCCTGTCCACCTGCCCCTCTTCTCCCTTCTCTAGAAGGAAAACTGAGATATGTCCTGACTCCACCAGAGCCCAGTGAGCTGCTCTCAACATCAAGAAAGAGCAATGTGGAAGAAGAAGCAGAGTAGTTGAAAGGAGGACTGGCTGGGACTCACAGCCCTGCAGAATGAAGCAAAATCCTGGCCTCTCTAGTACTGGGAGAAGAATAGAAGGTGACCCTGTGGGCTCCCTGGAACCTGAGGCTATGAGCAGTCAGACCACCAGGAGGGCTGGGCCGCTCTGGTGAAGCACAGCTTCTTTTCACTGTCTTCCCAGGGCTTCTCCTGAAGCCGGGCCCACAAGGAGTGTGCCAGTGTATTTTCACTGAGAAAAAGCAAATATACTGCCTGGACAAGCATTTCAGGTTTGGTTCTCCTGTGCTGCCCGAGAAAAAAAATTGGGATGAGGGTGGACTTGCCTGAGGCATGAGACAGACTTCTGAATCCAAGAAGGAGTTCATTACCGTGTGAAAGCGGCCAAACTGCAAACCTGCTGCTGCAGTCTGTCCCCTCTGAAACTAGGCTGAAGTTTAATCTCCTTGGTGAAGCACCAGAAGGAGAAAAACTTAAACGAGGGGCCCCTGCAAGCAAGAAGGCCATTGCCTGCTGCTGCCCCTTAACCTCTGACCTCCAGGCCTACCAGCCCAAATTTCTTTTCTGTCAAGCTTACCTAGTCTGTGATATTAATAATGGAAAACTTATCAACACAGTTACGAATTGTATGACTCCAACTGTAGCACATACTGTAAACGGTGTAACTGTGGAGACAGTGAAAAGATCAGTGGTTTGCAGAGGTTAAGGGGAAGGAGGGCTGGCAGAACACAGCTGTCTTTAGGCCAGGGGCACTACCTTGTGTGATACTGTCATTGTGGATGCGAGGCACCCGTTGTCCAACCCGTATAACACACATCACCCAGTCTATGTGTAAACTACAGATTCTTGGGGTTAATGTGTTGGCATGGACTCAGCCATGATAGATAAGCCCAGTGGGTGGGGATGTTGATAATGGGGGAGGCAAGAGCAGATGCGTGAGCCATCTCTATCTTTCTGGAAAATTAGCTGTCATCTGCGTGGGGCCACCTGTGTGGAACAGCAGATGGAGCCCCGGGTCTTTCCTGTTCCTCAAAATAAAATAGATTCCAATTTTCATGAAAATAATGTTCAGCACCTACTTCCTTGTCCTCTCTTCCAATGTTCTACTTCTGCAAACAAACAAACAAAAAAACACGGGGGAAAATGTCTCCTCTCTTTTACTTAATGATTAGGTAATTTCCAAGGAGATTTTGCAAATTGAAATCCAGAAGTGTAAAGCTTGGAAAATATCCAAGCCGAGTAGCTGAATTGAAAGGGATGTTTTTGTACAGATAAGATAGGCTATGGCATCAGGAAGAATCTGACTGGTGTCAGGTGAGCAGCTAGCCTAGAAACAGGGGTATGAATATCAAAGGTTGAATATCAAAGGCTGATCCTGTAGGTTCTGAAGGTGGGAAACACACCCCATGAATTTTTCCCTGTGAACCAGAATATCCAGTTTCCTTCATATTCTGGGCTCCATGTGGGAAGAACCAGCTCCCTGTGAAGCCAGACTCAGATGTCTAACTGAGGCTATTGGGCTAGTGCATTTGGACGGTGCCAGGGGAGCTCAGTTATTATAGTACCCTGCCTGATGTAGCAAGAAAGGGCCTCAGGCCACCCTTCCTGCTAAAGTAGCTTCTCTATTCACAGGCGGGTGCCCCTCTGTTATAATTTCCTGGCAATCTTAAATAGGAAAACAGTAGCACAACACTGCCAAATAAAATGCCTGGCTCTTTAAAATTCAGCTTTCTCTAGGTGAGTGAGGTAGCTGAGGTCTTATCTGTGGGACCTGATTGTAAAGGCATCTTAGTGTACTATCAGATCCTGCTCCTCTCAAGTGCATATGCTATAGGGTCTATCACCAGCAGCATCAGGAATAGCAGGGACTCATCACTGCTTCTGTAATAACTACTGCAGGAACAACGTCAGCGGATCCACAGAATTCCACAGGTATCAAGGAAAAGACAGGTGTCCAGAACTCGGGTCTACATTGACTCTATCTATGGCCTTTGCCTTCTCCTTAAAGACAGCTGAACTTTCCTCTTTGTTAATGCTACAGAGCAGCCACCTTGCACTGCCCACCACGTGTGACTTTGCTAAGTACATTTTGTGTATTGTAGCATAGAAGCTTTATGCAATGAATGACCTATGTGTTGGATGTTGTTGTCTTCAAATCTGAAGAGGTAATAACTATTCCTAGGGTCACACATCTAGGGCTGAGGATCTAAACCTATTTTTTCCAACCCTAACCATATTCTTAATCAGTATCTTACAACTGAAGAATTTTAACAAGAAGCATTAATAAAAGAAAAAGCACAGACACTGTCTCATAAAAACAACATGCCAGGAATCTGTTCTCATGCCCCTGACTCACAGGTCAACCCTAGATCAGATGGTCATGTGTCTTCAAGGAGCTGCTGGTCCTGTAGAGAAGAGCCTTCCTCTCCCTGTGTGTGGAGATCATCTGCCTAAATCAGGGCAGAGGCATAATCATTCACTCCAGAGGGGGTTGTGATTCACAACCGAGCTTTAGAAAATTAATAATTTAATTTAAAGGGGAAACAAAAGCAAACTAGATGTTCAAAAACTGACAGAGATTTCCCCAGATCTTCATTTGCATTCATTTTGCTTTCAGAGCATTTGATTTGTTTTTATTTTCAAACTGTGTTGTACCACATGCTAGGAAAATAGATTCAGTTAATCTGGATCCTGTGATTTCATTGTTTATTGATGTCAATACCAAGTAGATGAAGAGCACTAAGAGGAATGTCAGATGGCTTTCTATCTTCCCTCTGGAAAACAAAATGAGAGCAAGAAAGCCTGCTTTCAGAGACTGGGCCAACATTCAGGGATGAAAGCCACAGGAAGAGTCACTTTTCCAGATACTCCCATGCAGTCCAGCTGACCTGGCACAAAAGTGAGGGGCGACTTTAGTCCTTCCCTAAGAATAGGATGTGTGTTGATGTTCCCAGGGAGGCTCAACATTTAGCTTGTGCTGAGACTCACTGACCCACAAATGTTTCCAAAGAGGCAAGTGTTCTAGCCTGGCTTCCAGAGAGGCAGGGATGGGGACAGGGAAACCCTTTAGGACAATCAGCACAGCTCTCTCCCTCCTGCTCCGGCCCTTCTTCTGCATTGTCTCTCGTTTTCTCTTTCACAGAGCTGCTGCTGTAACATGATAGTACCATCTCCCTGTTCAAAATTCTCCACCAGGAGCTCCTACCACCAATTAATAAGTAAAGTAAATATGTCCAGGGCTTCCACTTTTTTATTCAGCCACTTGACAGATAGCTACTGACAGCTGTTGTGTGCCACTAGGTCTGGGGCTGGCCATCTTCTCCAGCTGTCTTCCACTTCCCACATCCACTCCCCTTATGCGATCACACTCCATCTCCCGTTCCTGGTCTTACCCTTTCCCCCCTCTGAGCCTGAGCCCAGGCCGTTTCCTGTGGCCTGCCGCCCTTCCCCACACGTTCGTCCAAATCCTACCGCAGCCTCAAGGCTAACTCAAGTGCTATTTTCTCCACGCAACCTCCGATTCCCGAAGTGGGCATTAATGACCTCTCTGACCACCAGCTGCTCCCTTATCTTTTGGAAGATTTTGCCCCCAAACACTTCAACTACTACACTCTTCCACATCCCCCCATTATTTCCTTCCATGTTGAGGTATTATTCCCTGGTCACTGCGTTTGCAAAGCAGATCTGTGTTCACCTCCCTCTACCTAAGTCCAGAACTAAGCAGCCACTCAGAATAGTCATGTGAACATTCTCTGTTCTCATGGGACTTGGTGTCCTTGGTGTCATTGCTCATCCTCTGCTTAGTACCATAGACACACCTATGTACATAATTACTATTGACCACTGAAGGGCAAAGCTCTTTTTTAAAAATAAATTCCATAGAATCTAAAAGTAGATATTCACCAAATACTGTTAAGATAAAAATTAATTTCTCATCCATCCAGGTAAGCTCAGGGAGACATGAGGAGAAGCCTGAAGGAGAGCTGCAGAGGGTATGCCTGGCCACCAGCCCAGTTCAGCTAATAGTGACTAGGGAGATATGTGTGCTATTGTTTTAGTTAGCTTTTTGTCATTGTAACAAAATGCTTGAGATAATCAACTTAGTAAGAGGATAGGATTATCTTGGCTCACGGTTCCAGAGGTTGCAGTCCCTGGTGGCTCTGTTGCTTTGGAGCCTGTGGTAAGAGAGTGTGTCATGGTGGGGAAAGTGTAGAAGAGTAAAGCTGCTGGCATAGCAGCGGGGAAATGAAAAAAAAAGAGAAAGAAGCACGGCCAGGGCCCCAATATTCTTTTTAAATGTGTGCTCCCATGCCTACCTTGCTTCCACAGCCTGGCATCCAAAGGTTCCATGATCTTCCAATAAAACCAGTGACAGAGCAGGCACAGGGGCCAGGAGTTCGATCCCCAGGCCTGCCATGTCAGTCCTGCCCCTGGGGTGCGCTGAAATGGCAATTGAGACTAGGCATGGTGACACACACGCCTATAATCCCAGCTCTAGGGAGGCTGTAGACAGGTGGATCACTACAAGTCTGAGCTAGTAGTGAGACCCTGAGCACCCTGTAGACCTTTCCCTAAAATAAAAAAAAAACAGTGACGGGGGGACCAGGCCTTCAGCACTGTGCCTTGGGGGGCATCCACAATCCAAACTACATCAGTTATTAATGTTAACATAGTCTTATAATTAAATCAGTGTCAACAATTAATTGGATAGTCTTACTCATTCATAACTATTAGCTTAGCAACTATTAAGTGGGCCACATTTAAGAGTCAAGTTGCAGAAATAGAAGTAACAACTAGATCCTGCTTTCCACAACACGAATGTAGAAGAGTTGTGCATAAAAGTAGCTAAGCCCTATGGTAGTGGCTCATAAGTGCTGGGATGAAGATTTGTGCTGGCCAAGAACAAAGAAGCCATTGATCTATGGTGAGAAGGGGAAAAAAATAAGTTCACTCTATTGATGGCTAAATTTATTCCAAGTAAAGAAATGTTGACTATTTCAAGGCACGTCTTTTGAATTTTAGCAGGTGTGTGGGTATTTTCAGCATTTTTTTCATATTGGAATAATGTGATAGTAGGTAGGTGCTTTTTGGTCTGAAAAATAAAAAGTTGAGATTTGTATGAATCCTTCATTTTTAATTTATTATCCCATGAAATTCAAACATGAGATTCACTGCTTTTCCACATAGAATTTTATGATCTTCAAGATGCATTTGACAAAATGTGTGGATGGCATGAAAGCAAGCCTGTTTTACAAGAAATACCTTGTCACTGTACGGGGCCTCTAGCAGCTCCCTCAATTGGAGAGAGTGGCCATCATCTTGGACTGGCCGCAGTTTAGGGACCTCACCATTCACTGGAGAAGTCCAACTCTACTCGACTGACTGCCAAAACCAAAGCTCTCCTTGGAGGTTTTTCCCTTAGATAGCCTACCAACAGCCTCCAGGGAAGAATGGCAAAAAGGCTACCCTTGATGCTGGATAGAGCAATAGTCCCAGCTAGCCTTTCTTTCCCTGAGGATGGAAATATTCCCTACCTGCTTTCTCTTCCCTGAGGATGGAAATATTTGGCTGGAAAGGTAATAAAACTACAGTCTAAAAACACTTTTGGAATCCTACTGAAACTATAGTAAAATCTTGGAAATCAAGGTTCAGAGAGCATTTTGCAAGATAAGTAAATATTTCTCATAAATTTTAACTTGATAAGTTGGTGATGTCTCATGATAAAAGTAGTACATGATACCAAATGGCACATGATCACAGCTAAGCCAATGTCTATCTGTCTATCTGTCTGTCTGTCTGTCTCTTTCTCTCTCCCCCCCCCTTTACTTCAAACGAGATTAGGAAGAGGTGTAAAATATGTAAAACTGAAAAATTTCATAGAAAAGCACCACTGAAATAAGACTGATATCAGTGCAAGCAATGGATCTGTTCAACAACAATGCAAAGTCACATTTCTACAAAATCCTCAAAAGGAGACAAAAGCAAGTGCCATTGGATAGGTTCTTTGGCAAAGGTGCATGAAAAGAAAATTATTTTATTGAATCAAAAGATAGCAGTGATGCCATTAGTGATAGTGAAAGTCGTTCTACACAATAACCCTCTTCTCTGTCTCCCTCACACCAGCTACAAAGGTTTTCAAGGTAAGTATGGGTTAGTTTGTTTATTTTTCTTTATATTTTATGTTTTCTTTTTGTATTATATTGTATAATCATTTTTTTTTTCTTTTTGAGACAGGGTCTCGCTATACAGCTCAGGCTGGTCTTGAACTCACAACAATCCTCCTGCCTCAGCCTCCTAAGTGCTGGGATTATAGGCATGCGCCACCACACCCGGCTTGTGTAATCATTTTTCCATGAATATTTTTTGAGTTGTGGGTGGAAAGAATAATTTGAGTTTCCATTATATCTTAAGGAAATTTACTTTGATATACAAGGGCTTTGGATTACAAGCACTTTGTATTACAAGCATGTTTCTGGGATGAATTATGCTTGCAAACCAAAGTTTCACTGTGTTACATTTGAGAAAGATTCTTCTTCTGCTGCTGCTTCTTCTTCTTCTCCTTCTTCCTCTTCCACCTCCTTTTCCTTTTCCTCTTCCTCTTCCTCTTCTTCTTCCTCCTCCTCCTCCTCTTCCTCTTTCTACTCCTCCATCTCTTGGCTGGCTCAGGTTGCCTTAAGGGCAGTTGTGTTGTGGCATGTGTGCAGGGATTGAACTGCAGTCCCCTGTGCCTGACTGAGTTTACCCAAGCAGGCGCTTTAGACCACTGAGCTAACCAGCAAGCCCCTTTACTGTATTATATTTGAATCTAAAATATCTTCCAAAAGGTCATGTTTTCAAGCCAGGACCTCTGGAAAGTGATTGGATTGTGAGGAGTCTGACTTGTACACAGCCCCTGCTCCTTTCTCACTCTCACTCTGTCTCAGCTTTCAGGAGGTAAATCACTCTCCTCCACTGCCATCATGATGCTTTACCTCACCACAGGCCTGTAACCTCTGGATTTAAGCCTCTGAAACCATGAGCCAACATAAACTTTTCCTCCTTTACATTGTTTTTTCAGGAATACTATCACAGCAAAAAAAAAAAAAAAAAAAAAAAAACTGGCCAAGCTACTTGAATAGGAAAGAAAAGTTCTCCTACAGTGGAGGGATAGGAGCACATGCTGGGTGCAACTTGACATCTGGAGGAGGGACCACAGTCTGCGGGAAAGCCACGCCCTTGGGTACCATACTGAGGGTCCCTGCCTGCAACCGAGGCGGAATCAAACATCAGTGAACAACATCCCACACCTACTCCACACACACTAGTGTGCGTCAAGTATAAATAACTGAAATTCAACTGGGAAGGCTACAAAAGGGGACACAAAATCAAGCAGGAAATTTAAGTTATGTAGAGAAAAAACCGACCCCAAACATCCTAGAAAATTAGTCCACACCGTAAATGCAGGTTATCGGTAGAGGAATTCCAAGCGTCCGGCACAGGCACCGTGACCATGACCCACAACCAAGCCAACTCCTGACTTAGGCAGCACGGCGAGATGATAAAGTTTAGTCCACTCGTACCAGTAATCACTTTAGTCTACAGATATTAATTAAAAAGCAGCTATTGTCAGATTGGATTTTTAACAGAAAACCCAAATTTTATACAAGTTTCAAAAGCTTGGGGGGTGGGGATAGACAAAAATAGGAATATTAACCAAAATAAAGCTAGAATAGCCACATTAGCTTCCAAGTAGACTTTAGACCAAAGGATGTGATCAGGAATAAAAATACTATAAAATGATAACGCGAAGAGACACAATCCTAAATGTGTATGTACGGGACAACAGAGCCTCTGAATACCTACTAGGACGACAATAAGACACAATGTATTAATTATTGGAGCTCTCATACTAACCTGTCTTGAAACTGTTTCATTGTTATTGTAGCTTCTCGTTTAAATGAAAAAAAATAGATAACATAGCAACCATTGTTAATTAGCTATTCCTGTTTTGAAAATCGGTAACACATGTATTGTTGTATGTTATCCTGTGTCTGTCATTTTTTCTATTTGCTGTTGCTTCTATTTTCACTCTTCAAATTAAAATAAAGTAATATGGCAAAACAAAAACAAACAAGCAAAACAAAGGGTCTCAGGGTAGTGGCACACACCTGTACTCCCATCACTTGGGAGGCTGAGGCAGGAGGACCACTGCCAGGCCTACAGTAGTGAGTTCAAGACTAGTCTGAACTACATGATGAGACCTTGTCTCAAAAAACAAATAACAAACAAACAAAAAACAAAGGTTTGCTCCTGGTTGGTAGCAGCAGTTGCTCTAGTCGTTGACTCTATTCCCTAAACTCACATAGAAGTAATAAAAAGACACATTCATGATATAGTGAATACATCCAAGGAATTTCTTGAAGATTATGCAGTCTACCAATTTTTATAATTAATTCTTTTATTATTTTTTTTTAATTTTGATGCAGGGTGTTTCTCTGTCATCCAGGTGGGCCTTATACTTACTATGGTAGGTCAGGCAGGCCTCAAAATCTCAGCAATCCTCCTGCCTCAACTTCTTGAAGGCTGGGATCACAGGTCTGTGCCACCACACCAGGTATGCGCGGTATCACTTTAATACCTCATGGTTCTCTTTTCTTAACTGTACTTTGATGATCTGCCAGCAATTTTCACTGATAGATGTTATAAGAAAAATCCATACAGCTCTTTCTCTGGTTTCACACAGATTATACTTGAGGAAGCTGTTTGCAGAGCACGCATCCTTCTCAGAAGGGCCCGTGCCAAGAAAGTGGCTCAGGTTTCAAAAGTTGGACAATCTCTTATTTCTCTGATCACAATGTTTGTTGCTTTGGGCAGCTCAGAAGGTCAACAGAAGGTCAAAGGAAAGTTAGTAGCCGTGGCAATTATAACATGCATTTTTTCATACTATCTTTGCCTTTGAGTTTATTTTACTTTCTCATCCTTTCCCCTTTTCACCTTAATTTTTTCATCTGTTTTTTACTTTGTTAGACCTTTATCATACATTTTCTAGAGATGTATTTTACACATAATTAAATGAACTCATTTTCAATGCATAGTTTAATGATTTTTGACCAGTACTACTGTATCAATTTCATTAGCCATCCAAAAACAGTTCTGAAGCAAGTAAAAGGTAGCCTATACTAAGCACTATCATGGAAATATGAACAAATTTAGTATGGGAATTAAGAGAGAATGAAGTGTGTGTGTGTGTGTGTGTGTGTGTGTGTGTGTGTCTGTGTCTGTGTGACTCATATTTGGAACTGAATCCACAGCCTGACACATGCTGGCCAAGGACTCTACCACTGAGGCAAATTCTTAGCCCATTTTATTTTATGTTATTTTATTTTATTTTAGTCAGGGTCTTCAGAGACTTCCTAAGTTGCCTAGGCTATCCTTGAATTTGTAATATTTCTGCCTTATCCTCCCCACTTACTTAGGCCACTGTGCCCATCAAAGATGGAAAATTCTGACTGGGTAAATAATGGGCTCAGGAGGAGTACAGAATCTTGGGTTAAAAGACTCATTAAAAAAAAACAAAAAACTTCTTGAGATGAAGTCTTGCTGTGTCACCCATGCTGGCCTTAGCTTCCTGAGTAGTTGGGATTACAGGTCTGTGTCACTAAGCCAGGCTGCCCATAAGTCTTGAAGATAGAAATTTAGTTGATAGAAGTGGCAGGGAAGGTAATTTGGAAAAGGAAGTGGCTTGAATCAAAGCATGAAGCAGAGGTACAAGTACGGGCTGCAATGCAAAGTGAATGGGAAATACAGAGAAATTAGACCTCATCACTCCATAGGCAGCTGCTAAAGCCAAGTGCATCTTACATTATCATGCAGGCACCATTAGTGCAGATCTTGCCTCTCATAGAATTATGTAGAAGCACAGCGTTATCTATCCCAACTGTACTATACACACACATCCTGATTTTTTCTTTCTACAACCCTTCCTTTGTCTACACCTGTCAAAAGTGGGCACTCCATTGACATTCAACTACCTTAGGTTCTTGAACTCGACACCACAATCCAACACAGTCCAGCATTCTGCAACCATAGGGAGTTATTCAAAGAAATTGTCGACCATATCCATTTACAGCTCAGCTTAAT
>PVKA01031397.1:0-26312 GCA_004027165.1 Ctenomys sociabilis | reverse complement strand
CTGCATATTCTAATCTATTCCACTGATCCTCAGGTCTATTTTGTTGCCAATACCATGTTGATTTTATCATAGTGGCTTTGTAGTATAATTTCAAATCAGGAATTGTGATGCCTCCTGCCTTGTCTTGATTGGCCAAGATTGCCTTTGCTATTCTAGGTCGTTTGTGGTTCCAAATAAATTTTAGGATTGATTTCTCTATCTCTGGGAGGTATGTTGGTGGCAGTTTGATAGGGATTACATTAAATCTGTACAGCAATTTTGGGAGTATGGCCATCTTCACGATGTTGGATCTTCCTATCCAGGAGCATGGAATATCTTTCCATTTTGTGAAATCCTCCATAATCTCTTTTCGTAGGGTGTTGTAATTTTCCGTGAAAAGATCTTCGACTGCCTTGGTTAAGTGAATCCCAAGGTATTTCATTTTCTGCGGTGCTATTGTGAAAGGTATTGTTTCTATAGTTTCCCTTTCAGTGTGTTTGTTTTCTGTATAGAGGAATGCTATTGACTTCTGCGTATTGATTTTGTATCCTGCTATGCTACTGAATTTCCCTATCAGTTCTAGTAGTTTCTTGGTGGAATTTTTGGGGTCTTCCAAATAAAGTATCATGTCATCTGCAAATAGTGATAATTTAACTTCTTCTTTTCCTATTCTTATTCCCTTTATTTCTCCCTCTTTTCTAATGGCTGTTGCTAAGGATTCCAACACTATATTGAATAGGAAGTACATTCCTTTTTATTACTGGCTAGTCTGTGGCATGGATGTACTAGTTTATTTGACCTGCAGATGAAAATCTGTTGAAATAACTATGGTAATTTCAAATTTTGAATAATTATGCCTGTAAGACTATTGGTATTCTTTTACCAGAAATATTAAATGGATATTAAACAGGATAAAAAAAAATACAATGCAGAAATTAGTCTCCATCTCCTCCGTAATTCCTCAAGAGCTATCAATGCTGTCTACTTCCTCCTACCTGCTCTTTTCAGGACTTTTACTGTGTTTAAAGTGGGGAGAAAAACACTCTGTGTTCATCCCTTATTGAAAGCCTTGGAAATCAAGAGGTTTGAAGAAATTAGCTCCAAATGTCCCTCAGAACCTAGCACATCACCAACGGTAGAATTAAGTGAGAATGACCATTTTGTATCTGTATATTCAAAATAGTTAGGATAGATATACAGCTACATCTCTTAATCCGATGAATAAAAAGATTTGTTCTAATAGTGTTTGTGGACAGGATATCATGTCTGCATCTTGTACAACGAATATGCAATGTACTTATTGAAACTGTCCTACTAATCATTTTTTTTGGCTGAACCAGGGATTGAACTCAGGCTCTTGAGCTTGCCACTGAGCCATTTCCCCAGCCCTATACTAATCGGTTTTAAAACTGTCTAATTATTGTTTCTCAATAAAATTATTTAAAAAAAGAATTAAATGATGCCAGGTTTGCTATGTTATTAAAACCAATTCTTAATGAAACTCCTGGATTATGAGACTACAATAATAAAAATACTAATACATGAGTTGTTGGTATATTTTTAAAAGGTGAACAGGTAATGCAGAAATCTAATTTTTATTTTATTTTGTATTTTTTATGTATTTGGTACAGTGTCTCACTGCATAGCTCAGACTTATAGTGATCCTCCTGTTTTCAACCTCCCCAGCGCTGGGATTATAGGTGTGTGCCATCATGCCTAGACTCAGTGACTGGTTCAGCGAGGCTGTGGGTAGGGCTGGCACAGTATGCGGTAACGGGGATCGAACCTTGGTCCCTGTGCTTACCTAAGCAGGTGCTTAGTTCACTAAGCTATTTCACAGGACCTAGAAATCTATTTTAATTCAGTTCTCTTAGTTTTTCAAAATTTACCTAGTCTTATTATCCCTACCCAGTGTCACTTGTGATATGTAATCCATGCAGCAGTTTCTTAATAACATAGGATTATAGTGAAAACAATCTTGTATTAAGCAAATACTGATGACTGGAAAACAATTCTGTCTGTACTTGACCAGATGTAGATCACCTGCCAGTCTTCAAACTTCCGCAGTGTTCTGTACCATTCCTGTCCCACTGGTATACGTCACAGGTCACTTCTATGTGTACTTATTTATTTTTTTCTTAGCTGTAAGGTTCTTAAAGCAGGTCTATGTTTTATTCATTTTATGACACACATAAAATATGTACAGAATGAAATCTTTAAGGAAACACTAACAGCAGCTCCCAATCCTTGAGTATCCTGTATCATGTGCCAGGCGCATCATCATGCCCACACAGTAAGGCAGACTATGGTGGATTGCCCACTGGTGGTCAAACTGTAATACCCTACTGAACTGAACCAGCATGGTGCTGGGTGTGGGAGGCCCACCTGAGGACTGCTGCTGGCAGCATAAAAGGGAGAACTGGAGAAGAAGCTAAGTTATTGGGAGCTGTTAGGGAAGGTGTTGGTTCTCTTGGAGGAGCTTATTAAGCTGGCTTTCCTGACGAACTTGGCTGTTCTCATTGTCCAAGGAGGTTGAGACCTGGCTGTCACTGAGAATGGTTATGGTTCACTTTGGGGAAGTTCTGGTTCTCAATTCAGTCATTGCTACCTGGCCCCAGAGGGGAAGATGGTGCTCTGCTCAGTCTCCTGGAGAAGTTTGTCATGTTGGTTTTCTTGACAGGAGCCAGCCCAGCTGTTATCATCTGAGGAGCTCAGAACCTCATTGTCACTGACAGAGCTCAGGACCTCATTGTCAGGATCTGAATGTGCTGTGGTACCTTTTGGGGCAGCTCTGGCTCTTACTTTGAGCATTGCTTCCTGGCTCCAGTTCAGATCCCTTGGTCTACTAGCACAGATCCTTCATCCTGCTGGCATAGACTTCCTAGCTTCTACCACTGATCTTTGGGCCAGTGCAGATCCATGAAACAGGTCTGCGTGAGATGTTGGCATGAGTTCCAGCTGAACTTCTGAGAGGCATTGTTATGGGCTCTAGGTTTTCAGCTGGACTCATATAGGATACTGGGATCCAGGTCCATAGCTGAATTCTTTTGTATTTAGTGTGTGGACAGATTTCCTGCACTCTCTTTGTATGATTTTTTAGGTGAATATTATAAATAACCTTATAAATATGTGTCTTGTACTGTAATATTCCCCTTGCAAAACTCCGAACTACAACACAGACATATTATTCCACCTTTCTAGGCATAGAACTGAAGTTCAGAGGGTCTAGGAAGATGATAGCTAGGAGGTGGTGGGGTTGCTTAGTGCACTATTTGGCTGTGCTAAGAAACCTAGGGTGGGGGTTTCAGCAAGAACTACAGCTAATGCATGGGTATGGAAGTTGGAAAAGAACTTGAACAAAGACCCACTGGGTTAGACCATAAATAGAATCTTTATTGGATGTTCTTACTTTTTTCAGGTACAAGGCTGGGCTTCAGTAAAAACATGATTCCTGGCCATGAGGATGGGGTGTTTCTGAAGGCATGTGCAGTAGGCATACTATGTCCTGAAGTGAATGGTACAATAGAAATGAAAACCCAGCTTGAGGCTGGGTTTTCTTAGAAGCCTCTAAGAGGAGGTAGATGAGCAGGCACTCACCACTTTCCCTGAGGGGTGTCCTGTGTGCATGGGCCCACTGTATGGATGCTGTGCTGGAAAGAGCCAGGGCAGGTGAGCACCTTCATTTCCAGGAGGCTCTACCAAACCTCTGTGATCTGTCACCTCTTCTACACTAACTTGTCTTATTTTGGACCAAGCGGTGATTAAGTTACTGAGTTCTCAGTCAAGAAAGGAAATATTTCTCTAGCTGCACTCAAGTAGTCTATTTATAGCTCTGAACACTGCCCTTAATTTTAAGTTTTTGTAATTAGGAAGGTAGGAAAATTACAGCTTCTATTCCATATTTCCTTCATGTTTTCAAATAAAACAAACATGTATTTTGGGCCTAATCTTGAAATCTTCTTTTCATTTTTAACCATTTAAACACTTTAAGATCTCTTCTAATTCCATTTATTTATTTCTCTGTCTGTGACTAGCAGAACCATAGAACCAACTCTTGGTTAGACAGACATATATTATTGACATCTACAGTTCAGTACCAAGTCTGTCTAAAAGTTCCATCGTCTTCAATTCATTATAAGTGCCAGGCTTTTCTGTTGCTATTAGTTTCAGGTTTTAAACACTGGCAGTAATGAAAATTAATACATCGCATATACACATAACATATAATACTGCAGTTCATTTTATTTTTAAAGAGAAAAAATAAAATTTCAAAACAAGAGAGTAACAATGATTAATACATTGTATTGCCATCTTTAAATTAGTTATTTAGAGTGCAAGACATAGGCATTTCCTTGTCCAAAAAATATTAGCACAAATCTTTCTTTTCAATGAACTAAGGGAAATTAATAGTTTAACTATCTCAAATATATATATATATATATATATATATATATATATATATATATATATATATAATTTCGGTTTTTCTTTTCCCTTATACTGCAGTTTATACTGTTACTGGTATTCATTTTGTAGATCAGTATCATTATGTGTGGAAGGACAATTCATTTTTCTCAAAGACTGAGGGTGCTTTTTCCATAAAACTACTGAATAGGCTACTTTTTTGTTTGTTTTGATTTTGAGACCGTCTTGTTATGTAGTTTAGGCTGGTCTTAAATTTTCTATGTAGCTCTGGCTGGCCTCAAACTTGTGGGAATTTTCTGCCTTAGCCTCCTGAGTGCTAGGATCAGAGGCATGTGTCATCACACCTAGCTTGTAACTGTCTTTCCAAAAATCAATCAATAAACAGTATACAGGTCTATTCAATGGCAGGACTGCAGCTATACTATTTGTGCTGTATCTTGAGCTGTACTTTGTAAAAAAGATACTTCATAAAAAGAAGTGTGAAAATGATTTTCTGGAGTAAATTCTAAAGAACTGAAAGTATCAGAACAAAGTCACAGAAAATAATTTCTTGTATTTTATAATATTCTTCGCTTGAAATTATTTAATGCTAATGTTTATATAACAGTTGAATATTTCCAGAGTACTTTTTTACTTACAACTTTATATGACTTTTCAATGATCCTGTTTTTCTAGCTGGACAGTTCTATAGTGTTAAATGATGTGTCCAAAGACTACAATAGTATGCAGAAAACCAAATCCTAGAACTCAGGTATTCCATTTCAGTTTTGGTATGCTCACACTGCCCTCTCTAAAACTGTGTTTTACTCTCAGCAGCACACAGGAGTAATTTGCAATGGTGTCCAATGTCTTCTCTCTTTAATCTTGCTTAAACTATATAAAATAAGTTTTATTCAAGCCCTTGGTCTAAAGTTTTACACTGATCATCTTATTTTCAAATGATTTCTGTATTACTTCTGCAATTATGTCCTTCCTTCAGAATAGTATTTGACTTTATATTTTTTGCATAGTCCATTTTGTAATCAAGTTTGTATCTAACAGTCAGGTTGATAATTGTACATTTTAACTTTGATACTTTTGCTTTTTCAAAGAATATTACCAATGCAAGCAAGTTTTTCAAAACGTTTTCTGTCACTATTATGAATTAGTACTTTAAAAAGCATAAATATGTCCACTATTCAGAAATATCTTCTAAGCTTTTTTTTTTTTTTAAAGAGGAACATGCTTTTAAAGTCCATAAAAGCTTTGGGTCTAGGACAATTTCATTATAAGAGTGGAAAAGTCCCATGAAAAAATTGGCTGAATAAAAATAACTTGAATGGAGGACAGAAAAATAAACAGTAGAATGTTTAAACTGAGTTCTCAGTTTCAAAGTAGGCTGAGTCTCTTAAAACTCTCTCTACATTTTGCCATGAAAAATTCCAAGCATGTAGAAAGATAAAAAGAACAAAAATTACTATCTAGGTTCTCCAATTGTGAACAGCTTGCTGGTTTGCTTTATTACATGCCTGTCCAGCTATCCATGGTCATGTCACCTTATCTTTTGTTCATTAACAGAGTGGCTAACATCAGCCACTTCACTCTCAAACACTTCAGCAAAAATTTCAATCCTTATTCCTCTTACTCAAGTACAATTTACAGGGAGAGCAACATACAAATCTGAAGCATATCATGCCATGAGTTTTGATGCATCTGTTTTCCTGGAAGTTAATTTAGTAAAGATTTGTGTGCGTTTGTTAAATTGTATGTACACTTATGAAGCCTACTATAACTAGAAAATCTAGCATCTGAATCTAGCCTAGCTTCTCCTCAACATTAATCAATAACCTCTCTTTCCTGTTACTGACCCTCTATGTCATATATTACTGACCTATTAACCTAATACTGTGTCACTGTACACACACTGTTATCACAAAGCCCTTCTCCTGTGCAAGCACAATAACATTTTAAAAATTGCTTACCAGGGTATATTTTATTAATTTAGAATTACCAATTTAAGTACATGCTGTCAGCACTCCAGAAAGCTCCCTCTTGTTCTTTTGTAGTCAATCACTTTTCCCAATTTACCCCAGTCAATAGCTTTTATTCCCACTCAGAAAGCAGTCTGACTTTCAATCAAGTTATAAGCAATGGTGAACTCTACAACAGAAATCATATTTTGGACTTCAGGGTCTGAACTATATCCTATTCAAATATTGAAGACTTAATACATGATGATACATATTATTATAGCTTCTTCATGTATAGATTGTGGTACAAACACCTCAAAGTTTATTAGTTGAAGGAAGTAAACTCTACATATATATTCTGGCACAATATGGATGCTATAATTCTAGTGCTGTTTTGTTTATTAATCTGTTCCAAATAGCAACATCTTTGAGTACAACTTTTTCAGAATACTTTAATAATATTCTGTTGGCTGTTAAGTGCCTGTGGTGGTTAAGCTTGATTGTGTCAATCTGATTGGCTTGAGAAATACCAGGAGATTGGTGGAGTATTCTTCTGGGTGTGTTTGGGTGGGACATGATGGCATAACTTTGTGTACTATATGTGCTACCTGGCTCTCTTTTTTGGCCCTGTTCTTCTGATCTTCTTTCTGGCCACTAAGAACTAAGCAGCTTTTCTCAGCTACATTCTCTAACCATGGTGTTTTGGCATTGGAACCTTGTAACCATGAACTGAATCCATTGAAATCGTGGGTCAAATTAAACCTCTCTTCCTTTAATTTGTGGGTGTATGGTATTGTGTCCCAGCAATAGAAAAACTGACTAATACAATGCCTGTTTGTATAAAACTTTACAACTGAGGAAAACCACTACTCATAACTCTAACATGGTCATTCTCAAATGACATGACAAGCCATCTGATGAGAAAGAGAGAGAGGGAAAAAGTGAGGGGGCGAGAAAGGAGAGAAAGAAGGAGAGGGTCTTTAGCTTTGCACATATGTGGTAGGGAGCATCTAAGGTCTCCCTTGCCCCAGTAATCCTCATTCTTGGTATTCTTGCCTTTGTGTAGTCAACTCCTTCCCCTAGAATAAATATTGGTTCACCAATTCACTTCTAATGAACAGAATGAGGTAGAAGTGATAGGACGTAACTTCAATATGAATGTTATGTTTTCTGTCTTGGGCACTCTCCTGTTCTTGCCCTCTCTTTGATCACGTGTGCTAGGCAAGCAAAATGCCATATTTTGAATAGTCCTTCAGAGAGGCCCATAACTAGGGAAGAACTGAAGCCTGTCAATAACCACGTGAGTGAGCTTGGAAGAAGACCTCCCTACAGTGGTGCCTCAAAAGGAAATGGCAGCTCTGGACTGGTCTCAAGAGAGATCTTGAGCCAGAGGTACTCAGCTAAGTCACATCTCTGTGAGATGATAAACATTATCTCGAGGTAATCCCCTACATAGCAATAGAGAAGCAGTCTATTATGAGTTTTGTATTAAATCGACTACAATTTAAGCCACAAATAGCTAATGCAAGTAAATGTGACAAATAAATTCAATCTTTAACACCCAGATCTTCTACTTTATCTTTGCCTCTTATCTAATTTTATCTTACTAAACATAATTTTGAGCAAAAATTTATTTTATTATTAATTGAAATTTTATCGAGATAGATACAGATTCACATGTATTTGTAAGAACAGAGCGATTCTTTATGTACTTGGCTTAGCTTCTCCATTGGGAACATTTCACAACTACAAAATATTATAATCAGAACACTGACATAGATCTACTCATTTTATCCAGTTTGCCTCGGTTATGCTCATTTGAGTGTGTACAGTCCTTACATTTAAATCTTCTCACATATAGCACTTGAATTATATCCCTTTGTAAATAAAATCTAGCTATCATATCCTTCCTTACAAATGTCTATCTGACTGTAAAATTTAAGAAACATGATTTCAGAGTATATCTTACAGCTGTACATTAATAAATTAAAACCGGATTCAGTACAGAAAGTAAAAAATATCCACTTAATATGTTATAAAATTGTCAAAGAAAAATTCACTTACCCTGCAAGGTTTCTTGAAAGCAAACTATAAAATAAAATGTTATCCTTTCCCCATAATTAATGTTTGAAATTAAAGTATTTGTGCTTGGAATTCAGATGTGAAATAATATTATTAAATATGGTGGAAACTTTAACACTGCCTCTTTTTCTTTTCATGAAACAAGGGGAAGTTAGTATATTACTTTGGTAGCAAAATCTCAGGAAATTAACATATCCAGGTTTTTATGCTAGGGCCAGACAGTGTTAAAATTCATATTTAAACATCTAAACATAAACAGCCAAGGAAAAAGTGAAGCTGAGTATGAATCATGCAAAACCAAACACTTTTGCATAAAAGATAAACCTTAGAGGAAAACAAAGGGATACCTACTTTCTGCTGCTAGAAGTCCTAGGAGGAAGGCAGCGTATGGACAAACAACAAACAGTATGATTTTAGAGCAAGCAGGTTATCAAGCCATAGTTGGGCCCACTAGGTGAGCCTCAAGCAGCATGGTCCCCCAGCTGACCCCAAAGGAAGCCCCATGCTCGATAAGCACAACCTCTAGGACTACTTAGGATATCAGACATTAAACACTGGGTTCTAATTTTGACTTCTTTGATTTGAAATATGACAACATAATTACTTCTACTTTAAATTACTGAGTAACAAAGCAATAGTACACTGTTAAACAAAACGCACTCTAGTAAATGCATAATGGATATATTTCAATGTTAAAAACAGAAAAATATCTTTTATTAAAAATGTTTTACATTGTCAATGATATACCTAAATGTGTTTGATTTTTCTTTAGATGACTAATTGGGAAGCTGATTAGTTGTTAAGTTGTGATTTTACATGTTCTTCGTTTCCTAAATGTATATAGTATTTATTGCTCATTATCATTATGAGATTTAATTTCAGAAAAACTATGCTGTATTTTGTGAGGAGGCAGCCTTCCCATGCTTCTCAAAGTGAGATTTCACAGTACAGTAGAATTTTAAGAAATTATGTGGAACCAAATTAGGATTGTCATTTATTAATTTTGTCAACCAGGGTCATTTAAAACATTGACCTACCTATCACTGTTATTTCATAAGAAGAATAAAAAGGGCAATATTGAAAGATGAAACAGTCTATCTCAAGAAAGGGCGATTGCTGATCTAACTTTGTTCTCTTAAATTTTTTTTTTTATCTTTCATTTATTTGGTACAGGGTCTTGCCTAGCTCAGACTTGTAGTGATCCTCCTGTCTCAGCCTCTGCAGTGCTGGGATCATAGGTGTGCACCTCCATGCCTAGTTTTGGTAGCTGGCAGGGTGCGCTGGGACCTTTGGGCCAGCACAGCATACAATATGGGGAATAGAACCTGGGTTCTTGTGCTTGCCAGGTAGGTGCTTATATCGCTGAGCTATCACACTGGTCCTGTTCTCTCTCGTTCTAACCCTTGCTCTTTGTTTTCCTGCAAACCCACCCTATGAGCCCATGTTCTATGATCATTTTTCTCTTCTTGCCATGGGATTGAACATTAGATAATGATGAAAAATGCTTTGTGTTTTGCACTATAAAACTAATCCATAGAAGTTTAAACAGAAAAAATACTAGAAAGGATAATTTGGGGAACTTAAAATAAAAGATGTACAATTTAGTTACTTGTGTGATTGGAGAATAATTTAGGTTTGAAAATTAATGAAAATATTTAAGAAATGAAGTGAAAAATAATGATAAATGAACTTAAAAGCTATTTTAATTTGTGAAAATGAAAGGCTCTATGAGTGCAGATAAAATATATAACAGGCTTTCTGCAATGAACCATATAACTACTCCTGTTGCTTGGAGAAAAGGACATTTGCTGGCAGATAACTATTTGACAATTAATGCTCATTATAACAGTAGACCATCTTCTTTCAAACTGTTTAGTTTTTAAAATTAACTTTAGGAATGTATCAATAATTCCTAATAACTATGTGAAAATTAGGAAAATGTTAGCATCTTTAAAATTTTCTCTTGTTTTTGACTTCTGAATATATTAAACTTCTTACTTCATTAGGTGATTAGTATTAGATGTGAACATAGCACTTTAATTCTTCCATCTTTTATTTGTAGCACCAGACAGTGTCATTGCAAAACACTTATGATACACATTCACTTTTTATGTATTTAGTGCAGGGTCTACAGGGTCTCACTATGCAGATCTGACTTGTAGTGATCCTCCTGTTTTCAGCCTCCCAAGTGCTGGCATTAAGGCATGTGCCACCATGCCCAGTCTCAATCACTGTCACAGTGTACCCCAGGGGCAGGGACAGCACAGTACACCAGGGATTAAACCCTGATCCCTGTGTCTGCCTAAGCAGGTGCTTTCTTCTGAGCTAACTGGCTGGCCCTGTGACAGACATTCAGTATGTCAAACCAAAATGTAGACTTCTAACAAAACAATTGATTCAGGAATTAAGAAAAAGAAAAAATGGGAAGAAGAAACGGTATGACTGTAGGAAAGGGAAGGCAACAAGGAATGCTTATTTGTGAACAACTATTATGAGGGCTTACAGGTTACATGCAAGATAGGATATGACATTTTATTGTTTAATAATCAAAGACTTTAATCAGAAAACTATTTCAATGAAATCATGTAAAGATTGTATAAAAAACGATAAGAAATGGGCAATAAAATGCTTTCAATAGAAAATAAGTATGTCAATAAAATATAGATTTTTCCTTTTTTCTAAAAATCCAATTCTTCCCAGAAAAGAATACTTATGAGTTTATTAAGTCTTTAATCAGTGGCCAACACTGAAGATCAGATCTATGGAGCAATTTGTATGGATCATATGCTTTTTAGGCTCTTTTACAAAGATGAAAGAATAGAGATATGACCTAAGATCTCAAAGACATTTATTCTGAATATATTCCAGCATGTGATTACATTATATAGTCACAGAATAGCATGAAAGCTATTACTGTATCTACTCCCACTAACTAGGGTCAACCGTAATATGAGTATGAGAATAGAAAAGTTAAAGCTAATAAATAGTTACAGGTGGAGGGAACAAAATACAGTGGAAGAAAATAAAACACTGAGATGAAACAATATGGAACACTGGGGACCATATCTATAAACAGTCATGTCCTAGCCTTTTATATAGCAGGTCTCTGCATAGTTACGGGGCAGCATGAGAGGAAGACAGCAAAGTTTTTTCTTCAGAGCCATTTATGTCCAAAATTTCCATTTCTAAATATTTCTGAAACCACTTTCTCTCAAAAGAGGAAGATTCATATACCAATCAGTAAAAGTCAAAACAAGGAAGTGTTTAGACTTTATACACCAGTTGGAATGGGAAGCTTGATCCTGTCATTTTCCATATGTGAGAAATTCTCAGTGTGCATGTGCACATACATGTATAGATGAAGGAGGAGGGAAACACAAATACTGATGGATGCTGACTGTAGGACAAACAGCCCATGCTTTACAAAGGGCCATGCATGGGCTATATTTCCAATGATAATACATGAATACCAAAGAAACAAAATCAACTGGCAGTGCAAAGTCAACTACACGGGAAATAGTGAGAATTTCTAACAAAAGAAACAAAAAAAGTTGGGGCAAGAGGACACAGGACTCAGAAATTAAGTAAATAAAGAAATACATGCAAAATATAAAAACTCTAACACATATTTTCTATATAGACACACAAATGGATCCTATGGATTTTTAGTAAATGATGCATGGGGAGAGCTCACCAGTAGAAGTCTGAGCATTTTATAAAGTGATTTTTATGAACACTGGCAGATTTATTTATTTATTGTATAGAGAGTCTCATTACACAGGTCAGACTCACAGTGATCCTCCTATCTCAGCCTTCCCAGTGTTGGGATTCCAGGAGTGTGCCACTATGCTCAGTTTTGGTGGCTGTCTCAGTGTGCCCAGGATTCTGGGGCCAGCATGGCATGTATTACTAGGGATTGAACTCTGGTCCTTCCATTTGTTAGGCAGGCACTTAGACCACTGAGCTATCTTCCCAGCAGATTGTTTTTCAGGAGTACCCATATATAGTTTATCAAACATAAAACTTCTTTATGCCTAAATATGTGTATAGCTAGGGATTATAGCTCAGTAGCACAATGACTGCCTGGCAAGCATGAGGTCATGATTTCAATTTCCAGCACCCAAAACAATGCCCCAAGCAACAAATTTATATATACATACTTTGTATGGAGAGAACTTTGTAACTGTTTCAAGACAAAAATGATAAGGGCCTTAGACTAACAGATTTAATTCAAAGCATTGCTGTTCCAAAGTCTGATTAACACAGTATGGGGTGGGGGAGAATCTTACATCTGAAGTTCCATCCAGGGGAAAAGTAATCAGAAAGATCCAAACAGACTGAATACAATGTTGCATTACATAAAGCATAATATTGGGCCTAGAGTATAGAAAGGGGAAGAAGTATTACTGAGGTAAAAAACAAAAAGTGAAATGGCTGCTTTTGGAACATTTTTAGAATTAAAATGAAAGGAACAAGACACATACAGGTAGGGTTTGTTTGCTGACAAATTTCCATAGAATCCCTTAGAAGATCTGATTAAAATCACAAAAATATTTATTCACAGTGGAAGAGAAAGGATGCTGGGGACGTGCACAGGGAATAAAGGAATTATTAAGTTACCTGAGGAGGTAGGGTCTTCGGAGAAATCTGGCAACTCTTCAGGGGGATCTCCATAGAACGAGTTGAATTTGTGACTTGACACAGCAGCTAGTACTGCACCCTAAATTCAAGAGACAAAAAAAATTAAAACAAACAAAAACAAATATAAAATGTCATTTTAATGGTTATTTATCTTTTTTTAAATGGTTATTTATCTGAATGATGACTTAGAAATTCAAACTTATTGGCTTAGAAGAGAAAATGGGAGCTATTGGCCAGAAGAGAAGTAGCTTTTAAGGTAATTTTGAGCCGGCCCAGTGGTGCATGCTTATAATCCCAGCACTCAGGAGGTTAAGGCAGGAGGATTGTTGTGAGTTCAAGGCCAGCTTGGGCTATAACAGCAATATTCTGTCTTAAGAAACCCAAACCAAAACAAAACAAAAATTTTTGAATTCTCTAACAAATCACATATACATATTCCAGAATAACATCACTGATGAATGCAAAAGTGTATGAACTAATTACATCTTGAACTCAAATGTATACCACATAACGGAATATTCTGTAGTTATTACAAAATGATGCCAAAGCAGGGAGATTAAAAATAAAAAGGTGTTTGCGATGAATTATATGAAATCTCATTTTTGAAGAAAAGTTAATATGAAAGAGTGAAGAGACATGAGAATGCTAACAATAATTATCGCTGGGTAGTAGGATTATGAATTATTTTTCTCTTTTATTCTTCTGTTTTTATTTTATTTTATTGAAGAACAAATAGCAACGAGACAGTTTCAAGACAAATTAACAAGACAGATTCGATAAATTGATACATTGCAAACTTTTCATAATGTTTTGGTATCATACAAGGTGCATACATGATATTATACTTATAGACATTATTATAGCAGATGTCTCTAATCAGTAAATTAAAATAGTATAGCTGTTTATTTATCTTATTTTTTTATACCTGAATTATATCACAGATTCAATAACTGATACTTTCTACCTTGTTATTTTCCTAGTGGTTGTCCATAGTACTAGAACCCAACATAATATCTTGTCCAACCACTATTAGTGCAAATCTTGCTTCTCATAGAATTATGCAGAAGCATGGCATACTTATCTTAAATGTACTGTTTATACACACACATCATGATTCTTCCTTTGTATACCCCTTTTTTTGTCTAGACCTGTCAAAGATGGGCACTCCATTGTCATTAAACCAATTTAGTAGCCTGAACTCAGTGACACAATCCAACACAGTCCAGCTTCCACAATAATAGTGAGTTATCTGAAGAAGTTGTTGACTATAGCCATTTACAGCTCAACTTATTATTATGACCCCACATTGTATACCTCATTTTTATACTTTTCTGCTGGATGGTTAAGACTGAGATAGAGCAAGATCTATATACCTAAAGATATACCTTCTTTCTCTTTTAACAGAGACTATGCATTGTTTTTTAAATGGATTCTCAGTCAAGCCACGTATCAGAATCAACATGTGACACTTAAGCTGTATGCAGTCTCCTCTGAGTCCTAGTTGAGAGTTACTTGGATATTGAGTGCCTGAAAAATGATGAGAGTTTCTGTTTCAGGAATGGGAAGGTTGACAGAAGCTCTGGGTTTGCTCCCTGGCTCTCACTTTTCCAACTATCTGGTACTGCTTGACTACATAAGAATATTAGAGCTCACATTCTTTACCTTACTGGATTGTCAAAAGGAAAGTGCCTTGCAAACTGTAAAGCATTTGGTACATCATCACTGGTCCTACTAATGTACTAACAGCAGAACTCAAGCATAGCTTTTTGCTGGCTTATGTGGAATTATTCATTTATGAAGTTTAAGTATCAAATCATCTAAGTTGTCTAAGTCTACATGTGAATTTCAGTCTTTAAATGTTGAACTCCTGAGTTTTCCTGAAAAAAAATAAGTTAAATCTCTTATGTATATAGACAGTTGCTAATAAATACATGAAAACATTAATACAAGTCCACAAAGTTTACTTTGGGGGTTGTCCTAGAGTTCCTTTCCATAAATAGCAACTGAAAAACAAGACTGTAGAAATGGAAGGATAAAAAATAGAAGCAACCTTGATATTACCATTCAGGGAACTTTTTAGATTTCCAAAAACCCAAGGCTAATGCAGAAATATTTAGATGTAGAATTACCGCAACCATGTTGAAAAAACAGTAGTGAACACTAAGTTCTTCTTTCCATAGAAGAATCTTATTTCACTTTACATATTGTACATGTTCCCTAAAAGTTGGTTGAGAACAGACTTTTTATATATCAAATCATGTTTCCCACACCCTGAAACTAGAATTTTAGAGATGCTTTTTTTATTCACACATGAAATTCAACTGAATTTGTTTCTTTACATGCTATTTTTATGTTTTAAGGCCTATTCTAGCTGCTATTACCATTACAGTGAAACACTTGTACCATTAGATTTTATTTAAAAGAGTCTTGAGTGGTAAATTCTTTTGAAGAAATAGGAGCAAATTCCTTATTGTGTCTTAGGGCTTCCAGTTTTGTTTATTTAGTTCCCTAATCTCAATGACTGCACATAGTTGAAATACTCAATGCAGAGCTATGATGTAAAACAACAAAATAGTTCCCATTTTCATAGAATTTTATTAGGGTTTAAGAGTCAGTGTTAGAAGTTTGGTCAAATAGCTCAGTGGATTAAGGCGCACGGGCCAGCGATTCAATCTCCAGGCCTAACATACTGGCCCCACCCCCAGGGGTATGTTGAGATGGCAATTGAGACTGGGCATGGTGGCACACATCTGTAATCCCAGCTCTTAGGAGGCTATAAACAGGTAGATCACTACAAGGACTTTTTTTTGTGTGTGTGTGTGTGTGTGGAACCAGGGATTGAACTCAGGCCCTTGCACTTGCCAGAGAAGCACTTATTCCACTGAGCCATCTCCCTAGCCCAGGTAGATCACTACAAGTATGATCTAATAGTGAGACCCTGAACACTCTGTAGACCCTGCCCTAAAAATAAAAGAGTCAGTATTAGAGACTGTCTATGCTAAGAGACTTATTTTGCAGATGGGAAAAACTGTAATATATATACAATTGTATTTAGTACATGGTCTACAGGGTCTCACTCCACAGATCAGACTTGTAGTGGTCTTCCTGCTTTCAGCTTCCCAAGTTCTGGGATTACAGGCACATGGCACCACTCCCAGTCTTTTAACAGTATATTAAGGTCACTACCAACCATGGTTAGACAGAATTTAGATCCACTACTTCCCAGTGCAAGGGTTTCTACCATACCAGGTCAACATTTTTCTTTTTACATAAAGGTCCAGACAACAGATATTTTGGGCTATGAGTGCCATATAGTTCCTTTAGTGCCAACTCAACTCCACTACTGTCACATGAAAGTAGCAATAGACAAAATGTGAATGAATGGAATATATTGTGTTATATTCATTTAACATAACCTTGGCTACAGTCAGTAGTGTATCCTAATACTTCATATGCAAAAAGAGACAGTGGGATGGATTTGGTTCCCTGTTTATAGTTCACCAACCTCTGTACCACACTACTGCTATTGAAGACCCTCTAGGTTCAACAATATAATATCTGATCTTATGAGTAACTCTTCAAATTTCCTGCTCTATTAAACTCCTTTACCAAACACATATTTTATTGGTGTTAATTTAGTAGGTATATGTTAGTGTGTTCTAATGATAAAATATAATTTTGAGGAAAGACTATTCAAAATCTGTTAAAACAAATAATATTATAGTTACAATTTTCTACCTTTAAAGTACTAAAAACAGATTCCCAAGTGAACTTTTCCTACTATCTGCAGTTTAGGAATGCAAGAGACCAATTAAGTGACAGGAGCATGCAGGTACTTTGGCAATGCACAGAACCAATAAAAGAAAATTATAGGAAGTTATCAGGTATTTCTCTAGTTATCTATATGTACAGTGAATAAATGGTTTTATTTTGTTACTTGAATCACATAATTTCGACTATTTCCTAAATTGAGTGCAATGAACTCATTCAATTACAGAACACTGTTTCTATTTATATAGAATTTATTTGACAGATTCACTGTAGGAGAACTTGGTATCTAGGGGTAGAAATAATTCATGAAGTAAATGGGGTGACTTCTTGAACAGATTCTCTCCTGAGCCTCTTCAGTAGAAAACCAGAGAATTGTGCTCAGCAACTCCTTCAATACCTAATACACTCAGGCTAGTGTACAGATGTATGTCCTTATTAGACCAACTTCCCAGGGAACAGATTTTCCCCATAACCTTGGCTATAGTCAGTAGTACATTGTAATACTCAAGATGAGAAGATAGCCACCTGATATTTAATCTTGTTGTTTTTAGAGATTTTTTTAAAATCTAAGGTATTAAAAGGATAGGGAGATGGCTCAGTAGAATAAGTGCTTCCCTGGCAAGTGCAAGGGCCTGAGTTCAATTCCTGGTTCCACCAAACAAACAAACAAACAAGCAAACTGTAGAGTTTGTGAGCAGGGGCTATATCTCAGTGGTAGAGCACTCTTTTACCATGCACAAGGTCCTCAATTCCATCCCCAAAACCACAAAACCACAAAACAAAATTATAAACAAAACTCTAGAGCTTAATATGATTAAAACAGGAAAAACTGTTTCACAGAGATAAGGTAAAACAATAAAGAGAATAAAAAGAAATATGAGATAATAATTTGAATCATATGCAGGTTTCCATAAACTTTGTTTAGCTACAGCTTAAAAGACAGTCTTAAAATAATGTTTTCCAATTATCCAAACAAATTTCTCATTAGAGAGCTGTTGTCTCTTGCATCCTGCTAAAGGAGATAAGCATCAAAATGAATGTATGAATATGGAAAGGAACAATTTCTAGATTGTTGTGCATTGATGCTATTATAATCCATGAAGAATAATGGTCTTGAAATGTCAACAAAGATAATAATGTTGTATGCTCTGGCATTAAAAGCCTCACAAGGCTTTCAGAATGAGAAAAAGGTTCAACTGTGTGAATAATAAACTCACTACAAAAAATACAAGCAATATCATTTCTGGCAGTAGAAAACGGGAAACGATCTTTATGCCCAAATTCTAGCTAATTAAATTAGGATTTGTGCATGTAATGGAATAGAATAGTCACTAGTTTATGCTTTACAGTGATGACTCTTGATAAGGTGGTTTTTTTCAAATTACACATGTCCCTCCAACCTTCAATACACACCTAGGGCTGAGGGGAGCAGGCATGGTTCCTTGGTTGAATATACTGAGCCACTGCTACTGAGGGCTATGTGCCACATTTATCAAATGTACTAAAAGTGGAAAACAATATTTTAACCAATATTTTGTCACAAGGTTCTAAAAAAAAGCAGACTTTGTGAGATCCTGAGATTTGAAATTGACCATTTCGAAGCATATAATTGGTGGTACAGTGTTTACTACACTCACAACTATCTAGTTCCATTTTTGTCACTTCCTAAAACCCCAACATCCATTAAGCAGATACTCTCCAGCACATAGAATTCATTAATTTGATTTTTGTGCTTATGAATTTAGAGACATAAATGCTTATTTAGACATTTCATATATAAATAGTCTCTCTTTCTCTTTCATTTTTGTAAGATGGTCTTAATATAGCAGACTGGCCTTGAGCATACTATCTTCCTGCCTTAGCCTCCCAAATGCTGGGAATAAAGGCATGGGTCACCACCCATCTTGGGCTGGGGAGATGGCTCAGTGGAATAAGTGCTTCCTTGGCAAGCACAAGGGCCTGAGTTCAATCCCCGGTTCCGCAAAACAAACCACCAATCTCTTTTTGCATGTGGACATACAATTGTTTCAGCACCATCTGTTGAAAACACTACTCTTTCCTTTGAATTCCACTGAATTGTTTTGCAATTTGTGTCAAAAATTAATAGATCATAAATATGAAGGTTAATTTCTGAACTCTTAATTCTGTTTCACTGATCTACACATCTATCTCTATATAACACTTGCTCCACCTTGTCTTTATAACTGTAGAATTATAGCAAATGCCCAAACCTGTAAGTATGAGTATGAGTTACAGTGTTGTTCTTTTTCATTTCAAACATGTTTTGCATATTCTAGAACCTTTGCATACCCATATAAATTTGAGGTTCAGTTCAAATTTCTGCCAAAACTGAGGGATTGTGCTAAATATAGTTGGCAAGAACTGCCATCTCAATAACATCATGTCATCTGTTGATATTAATATCTCTTCATTGGGGCTGGAGAGAGAGCTCAGTAGAATAAGCACTTGCCTGACAAGCGCAAAGGCCTGAGTTCAATCCCTGGTTCTGCCAAAAAAAGGTCTCTTCATTTATGTAGATCTTTACTTTCTCTCAGCAATGATATTATATAGGTCTTACACTTTTGTTAAATGCAATCCTAAATGTTTCCTTCTTTTTGACGTTTTTGGAAATGGACTATTGTGGAGGACCACCTGAACAACTGTTCAAGAAGAGCAACTGTCTCCATTTTGGCTGAGCCTGACCCTATTTCCTTGTATTGATATGTACAGAGCTGGCTAGGACTTCTCTTTATCTTTTCAATTGGCCTTAAGCAGTGTATATTGGTCTAGCTGAGGTGCTGGTGATAGTCTTTGAAGTTGGCATGTGTGTTTCCCTGGTAACCTACACCTGCTGCTCTCTAATGTGGACAGGGTTCAGACAGGAGGAAGAGTCAGTGCTCCCCACTACTTGTTGTGATCCAGCCTTGAGACAGAGGCTATGATTTCCTGGGGCTTGAAAGATTACATCAGAGCTGAGGCACCAGACCCATAACACATTAGATACTATCTCAATAACATAATGCAAAGTACTTTCTCTGCATATGGAAGAGGCAATAATGGATCGAGACAAGAACCTAGAAGGCACTCCTACAGATTATTTTTTAATTTCAAGATTTCTTAATTTTAAGATTGTTCATTGCTCATATATAGAAATATACTGTAATTTAATTTTGTGCACTGGTCTTTGTCTTGTAATCTTGATAAATTTGTTATTTCTAATAGCTCATTTTGGTGAATTCCTTAGGATTTTCTACATATGGGATCATGCTCCCTGAAAACAAAGACAGTTTTACTTTTTAAGTGGATGGTTTTTCTTTTCCTTTTTTGGGGGGCAGAACTGGGGATTAAACCCAGGTCCTTGTGCTTGCCAGGGAAGCGCTTATTTTACTGAGCCATCTCCCTGGCCCCTTCTTTTCCTTTCTTGAAGTAATGAATATACATAAAATACATACAGTAATACTCCCTTAATCATGGCTTCTTGGTATGAAAACACTGAGTAATTTCAGTCATAAATGATGTTTTAAGTAATATTTATTAAAATGTAGTTATAATTACCTTATTAGTTATTATTGTTAATCTTTTACTGTGCCCAACTTATAAATTATACTTCATCAGACATATTTATGTATAGCAAAAAACAGTATGCTTAGAATTCAGTACTGTTTGTGTTTCAAGTATTCATTGGAGATCTTGGAGCACATCCCCTGCAGATGAAAGTATACTGATTGAATTAAGAGAAAGTAGTTGTACATCTATCCTAACTATTTTGTATATACAGATATATAAATATTTCATTACAAAAATGGTCCTTCATTTGTATCCCCCTTTTTTGTTTAGTTTTGTCAGAGATGGGCTACTAACCTGTTTTGAAACTGTCTCATTGCTATTTGTTTCTCAACAAAATTAATTAAAAAAGTATACTACATATTATATAATGGATATGGTACTAAAGAAAATCAATGGTAAGAAGAGAATCTTATGATATGGTACAAACATACAAATTGTTCTTTCTAGATACTGTGAAGGAGGAGCCAGGGAGATGGCTCAGTGGATACTGTGAAAGAAAAAGATCTAAACAGTGAGAAATGTCTAAGCATAATTACTTTAGAAGAAATACAAGAATAGAGGTCATTTAGTAAAATTTCTGCTGTCCTATACTTGTTTAAAATCCTTTTAAAAACCTTAAATATGAAAAAAAAACCTTAAATATGTAAAATCAATGACTACCAAAAAGCTAAAATAATATGGAATCCCCATTTAGGAATTATAATAATTTATATGGAGTACCATATCAAGGTATTAATATTAAAATCCCAATAATATACTGACAACAATCATAAGGTCCACAATAAATAACGTCTAAGCAGCACTTCCTACTGTATTTTTCTAACTGCTACATTAATTCTTTAAATCCTGAATTAACTCATTATCTGCATTTTATATAAAGAAACCAAGGCACAGAGAGGTTAGATAATTTGCTTAAGTAGAAACAACTAGAAAGGGTCAAAGCCAAGGTCATCCAAAGTAATGTATTGAGAGTCTGATCTTTCCAATAATAAAGAGCTTACACCCTTGACTAAGTCCCAAAAGAGTTTTTACTGGTTTCAGTGAACTTCCCTTTTTAATCACTTCTAAGGAAGTCCAAAAATCAGGCTGTTGCCCATCTTCTGAGAAGCTGAAACAGTATCTGGGTAGAAGGATAAGTATCTAGCTGTTTATTTGTAAAAGTAGCTATGTGGTGGGCACTGAAAGTTGAGAAAGATGGAGTCTGTGTTCTGGAAGCTCCTATGAGAAGAATGGGTAGAAAGAGAATTAGGTTCCTGAGGAGGACAGGTGTAACATGTGATAAATGGGTAGTTGAATTACCCAAAGGAATACATTCTTACTAGAAAAACCTGAAATATGTAATAATGACCCTGCTGATGTTCCCAATTCTAGCTTGGTTGATGAGTCTTAAAAATTTAAATAGCCCTGCAAAGGGATGTGGTAAATCCACATGACCTGTATCTGCTGTGACAGCTTGGTCCTATCCAAATGTATCTTAGTCACCACTTTGGCTATTTTAGGCTCAAGTCTGATTTTATGGCAGTGGGAGGACAGGATGTCTTGTTATAAGGGGCAAACCTGAGCCCTCTCACGGTGAAATGTCTGTTCTTGGGCAATGAAAGTTAAACCAAGTGTAGTGTAATGTCACATGAGACCAAAATGGGGTGACTTAAGAAAGAGCTGAAAAAAACATAATTAATAGTTTCACGCAAAAGGGACTAACTTAAAAAACAGTGGACTAAATTGTGCTTTGAATGATAAGATTCTTTTTAAGACTACACCAGTTTAGGTGGGTATCAAGGAAAAGAATTAAGGCTTGTAAACTTCTTTGGGTACAATCTCAATAATGTACAGTATATCATAAATAGTTGTTTCGTGTTAAGGACATTTTTAAAAATCAAAGGGAGAATAGCCAGTTTGAACTCCTGTCTATAAAAACTGATAGGTTGGAGAGACAGACATTCTTTAGTGATTGTTCTTTGTTGTTGTTGCTGCTCGGCCGCCATGAACTTTTGCTCTTTGCCATGTGCCCATCTGCCTTGGAGCCAGCTGAATATGGACCTCCAGTAACTGTGAGCTAAATAAACTTTTCCTTCCTTCATTTTTGGTGTTGGGTATTTGTCCCAGCAATGAGAAAAGAGTAACTAAGACAGGAGGCTAAGACAGGAAGATCATGAGTCTGAGCTGCAAGACTGTATCAAATAAAAAAAAAAAACTCTTAATATCACAAAAACAAAACAAAACAAAAAACTGATAGATTTCCGATGGTGTCACAGCAGAGAAACAGGCAGAAGAAAAAAGGGAAAGGGGCTTCATTATCTTAGAGGACATGGAGAGAATTTGGGGAGGATAAGGAATTCTCTGGATTGGAACAAAGGGAAGCTGAGGCTTTTATGGCCTTTTCCCAGGGGTGGGGTTTGAGGAGGATGTTTAGATATACCTGAGGAGCTGGTTGGGCCTTCCCTGAGGTGGCAGGAAAGGTGAAAGAAAATTGCACCCTTGGCAGAGTTGGAGAAGAAGAGGGGAGGAAGTCTCTGGGAAGATAGGCTGTTGTTTGAAGAACTTCAGCTATACTACATGACTAGCATAATAATTTAGCAATTCACACTAGGGCCTATCAAAAACAACTAGGGGAAAGGCTTAAATGAGAATACATATAATTAGCTATAACATGTTAAAGTTTCCTGCATTCTGTAGCAGTGCTACCTATCCAGTAAGGTCAGCCAGTAATCACATGTGAATATTGAACACCTAAAATGTGTTCCTGTGACCAAGGAACTGACCTTTAATTAAATTTAATATAAATAAAAAATACACAAGATGGCTAAGATAATTGTACACTAATTTCTATTGGTACTGAAAGGGACAGTTAATTCTTCATTGTGTGATCAATTTTGCATGCCTATATCTGATAATCTGAATAACTACTTTGAAGATGGCAATAACAACTGTTGTTAACTTCCCATCACCTTGTTTTAAAATTCTGTATTGTTTTTATTTTTTTCTTATTTTCATTCTCTTTAAAATAAAAAAGTAAAGTAGCTACATATGGCTAGTGCATTACCATTTTGAACATTTCAGATTTACAGGATATTGTTGTTTTCCCCAAATTCATGTAATGTTTTTATGAACCTAGAGTCTATAAAATCATTCACAAACTTCATGGGTGATAATAAATTAATAATATCACAACTTATTAATATTATCTAAAACTACTTAAGAAAAGTTCATAGGTAGGAAGCATATAACTAAGGATAATTAATATTTAATCAACCACTTAAAGAACATAGTTAATATTTTGATACCAAAAGAAAGTCAAATCAAATTAATTTTTTAGAAACCAAAATATATAGTTTCCTCTACTATCCTACCTGGAGCAGAGTGGTATGGCGGTGGTGTCTCATAGCTTATTCTCCCAGATCTGGAAAAACTACTATTGTTTTAAATTTTTATTTTTTAAAGAAAATACAGAATAGTAACTTAAAAGAAAAAAATTAGAAATGATACAGAATTTCAATAAACAAATTCATATGAATTCAACAGTGTTTGCTTTACTGCATAGTATTATTTTCAAATTAGTTGTTCAGATTACCAGCTATAGATGCATGCAAAGTGGGAAAAAGAAAGAAAAAAGTTATAAGAAATTGAGAGAAAAAAGAAAACAGAAAAGAATGCAAACAAAACTCTGCTATTCAATGTTGGGTCTTTGTCAGAACTTTTTTTTTTATCTTTTTGAGACAGGGTCTCACTATGCAGTTCAGGCTGGCCTTAAGCTCACTTTGTAGCTCAGGTTGGTCTCAAACTCCCAACAATCCTCCTGCCTAAGCCTCCTGAGTGCTGGGATTACAGGCCTGCGCCACCATGCCCGGTTTTTTTTCAGAACTTTGAAATCAAATTGACTCCCTATGCGGTGATTACCATTTTGCTTTTTTTTTTAGTTTTGGAGGGGTAGAGAACAGGAATAGTGGTAAGAGATAGAAAGAGACCCAGGAAGAATAAAGAAAAAAATGAGGAAAATAAACTGGAAATATTTTCTAGTATATTAAGGTAGGAGTAGATTTTATTTATTGTTTTATCATGGTTTTTCAATCCTAAGTAGATATTAATTCAGTGTTATTTTTATTACTGAATTAAACATTTTCTGTCAAAACATTCAAGCTTGAAAAAATAGACTAGATTAATATTCAACAATAGTGGATAATGAATTTTAAGGATAAGCAAATCTAACATATAATTAATTCATCTTTCAGTTTCAAAAAATTGACCTACACTCATATTGAGATATTATTTTTTTTTCACAGTTGTGAAAGGGTGTTTCTTTTAATAACTCTTAGGTTATACATTTTGTGCCTAACCTTTAGTATGTATTTTACTTCATAATTTTTTATTAATTTTATTGAGAAAGAAGTAACAATGAGACAGTTTCAAAGCTATTAGTAGGTCAGTTTCAATAATTATTACATTGTATATTGTTGTCTTCATAGTGGTTATTCATAGTACAAGATGCAGGCATGATACCCTGCTCAAACACTATTAGTACAAATCTTTCTTCTCACTGAATTAAGACAAAGTAGTTGTATATCTATCCTAACTATTTTGTATATGCAGATACAAAATGGTCCTTCATTTTTATCCCTTTCTATTTAGTTTCGTCAGAGGAGATATTATCATAAATGGTTTTTTAAATTAATTTTATTGAGAAAAAAATTGCAATGAGACAGCTTCAAAACAGGTTGGTAGTAGAGTTACAACAATTAATACATTGCATACTCTTGTCTTTGTAGTAGTCATTCATAGCACAAGATGCAGACATGATATCCTGTCCAAACACTGTTAGTACAAATCTTTCTTCTTATTGAATTAAGAGAAAGTAGCTATATGTCTATCCTAACTATTTTGTATATATAGATACAAAACGGTCCTTCATTTATATCACCTTTTGTTGTTTAGTTTTGTCAGAGATGGGTAATCCATTGCCATCCAAATATTGTAGGTGCATGAATTCAGCAAAGTATTCCAATGTAGTCCACAGTAGTTGTGGGTTATCCACAGGATTGGCAATGTCCAAATCTGATGACTTGAGCTTTGTACAGCTCAGCATATTAACATAGCTTAACTTTTCATTCCTTGTTTCTATACTTTCCTGCTGGATGGTTAAGACCAAGATAAAGCAAGACCTATATAGCAAGAAATGTAACTTGTATCTGATAAGGTCAGTCAAATCCTCTCAGGATTTATCCTGAAACCTTGCACCACAGTTTGTAGATTCTTTGTCAGTGTCAGCCATGTGGATGAGTCACGGCTATTGCTTGACCAATTTGGTCTCTGTGAAAGCCTGAGAGAATGTTTTCTCCCCATGTGACTCTCCCCAGGCACACACTACATCGTCGATCATACTCCCCTGTGGACCCATAATTTCCTTGGTCAGAAAATCTGGGACACAACTGAGTTACATGATATCAGAGTACGGGTTCTCCTATGTCCTGAGTCCTCACTAACCTTGAAAGACTAGGGCCAAAATGTTGGCTGTCCTTGAAGCCCTTCTCTTTCTCTAATTTTTGGTCTGCAAACTTAGGTTGTTAACCCTCCAGAAGATAAGCTTAATGATATTATTACCCTATAACATAGGCAGGTGAACTTAACCTCACTATCTGTCTGAATATCAAACAACTTAGGCATAAGATGGAGCATGTATTTTCCATCAAGTATTGATACATTAAACTTTAATTTTTCTACTGAATATGGAAAAAGAATTAAAAATGAAAATATTAAAAAATATGAAATAAAGTTACATATTTTTACACATTAATTCAGAATGCTAACCATATACATCACTGTAGCAGGACAGACCTGTGACTTTTTGTCCTTTTCTCTTTTTTTCATTTATTACTTTTTTTTTTTTAAAAAAAACACCACTTA
>PVKA01031396.1:0-26314 GCA_004027165.1 Ctenomys sociabilis | reverse complement strand
TTGTCCCTAGGGAACCAAGGCCAGCAGAACAAGGAGACATGACGCAAATCCTTCGCTCCTGGCCTCCGTGCTGCTGGTGACTGGTGCCATTCCCATTTCCGGCCCCCTATTTCTAGACCCGTCTTTGGAGAGAAGCTGTGCCGCTTCAGGGATGCTGGCTCAGAGCAGACATCACTTCCCATTAGACCTTATTCCTTCCCTGAAAGTTCTTTTCACTTGCTTGTGAGGCTGTTCCTGAGTCTTCAGATTCCATTCCACCATCCAGCCAGCAGGGGGCTGGATAATAAGGATTGTGGAGTAGCTAACCCGACCTGTGGAGAAAGTGGTCCTAGAGCTCTTCAACAAACTTCCTCCTCCCCCCCTCCAACCAAATTAGGCCTTCACGTGGAGTTACACTCCCAGCCATTATTGACAGCGTGCACCACCACGCCCGGCCTTGGGTGCCTTTTTCTCCTTGGATCCAGTGGCACCTCTGGCACGTTCGGCACTGAGCTGCAGCCTTAGCTACAGGATGTGGTAATAAGGAGAGGTGCGGCCCCAGACATCCGGTGACTCTCCGTCACCTGAGGTAGCATGGACCCTTGTGCAGGTGTCTCGGAGTAACTTCCTCCTTTGGGTTTCTGATGGCTAATCTTGGCTGGACTGAGAAACACTTAGGAACAGAGTGAAGCGCACTTCCATGTGCATCTGTGTGGGTGTTCCCTGAGGTGATTGGTGTGTGGGACAGCGAACCGAGAGAGGAGACTGCTCTGAATATGGGCAGCACCATCCCATGAGGCTCCAATAAGCCTGGATGGAATAATGAGGAAGAAGATGGCTGCCCACGTGTGCTCTCCCCATTTCCCATCTCCTGTCCACCATGAGTTGAGTCGCTTTGCTCCACCACATGGTCCACTGTGATGCTGTACCTCACCATGGGCCAGACCCCTAGATTCAAGCGTCCATGGGATGAAACCAAGGGAGCCACCAGCCAAACTAAATTATTTCTCTCTCAGTTGTTTTTTCTCAGCATTTTGGTCATAGTCACAAAAAGCTAATACAGGGTCCATGTTTCAGGTGTTGGGCCAGGTGGTCAGGATGTTTTGTAACTCCCAAGCTCCAGCATTAAAATATATCTCTGAACATGGGGATCTCAAGTTCTAGCTCATCCTGGGCAGTTTAGTGACTTAGTGACACTGTGTCTCAGAATAAAAAGTAAAAAAAGGATGGAGTTAAAACACTGGGTATAGTCCCAGTACGACTGCCACACACGAAGTATAATATCTTGGCTTAGAGGGCCAGTATTTGTCAGGACTCTCCTAATGACCCCCATGTGTGGATGTGGAAGGAGATTTTCAAATTATGGAGCTGGCTCATAGAATTATGGGCCCTGAGAGTCAAGATGTGCAGTCCTAGCCCCAAGAACCAGAGCACTCATGTGTATACTTATCCAGGTCCAAGGGCAAGAGATTGGTGTCACAGCCCAGCCGCAGGTGCGGGCGGATGGGGTTCCCTCTTCCTTTAACTTTTGTGCTGCTCAGACTTCGACAGGTTGGGCGCAGCTCGCCCACACTCAGGCAAGCTGTGTGATTAACCCAGGCCCCGGTGCGCATGGGGGAGCTTCCCAGCGTCAGCACCACAGACACAGCCGGAGTCGTGTTTAATCAGATATCCCCACACTGGGTATCCCAGCCACGATGACACGCCATAAACATCCACGGGGTCCTGGTTGACAGCTCAGCCCGATGTGACTGTGTACCTTCTATCACTGTCCCTTACCCCGAGGACCAGGCAGGAAATATAGCGAATATTTAAATAAATGATTACAGCAAAAGACACATGGTTGAAAAGCCCCCCGAAGATCTCCCCCCTTGCTTCAAGCATGCTTAGCCCATTGCACTTGCTGTTTTCTGAAGAAGTTCTGCCATGAGTGTCTAGCTGTGCTGTTGTAGCCGCCTTGATGTCCCAAATTGACCCCAAATATTGACCCCTTAGTGTAATTTTAAAACAATATTTAAAGAAGTCTTTTATTCAGTGCAAATGACTTTTATTAGTTATCAATACAATTGGGAAATGTCCTCGAATGAATATGCTATATTAAATATCTGAAGGTTTTTCTCCATATTGACACAATAAAAATATCAATTCTGAAGAAGAATTACAAAGGAAAAATTGGAGAATATCATTGTCAACTAATAACAGTTTAATTATAATCTAAATCTACTGCATCACTTGGGGAGGAAGGGCAATTATTTTTTTCCTTTTTGCTTTTTTTTTTTTTCAGAACTGGGGATTGAACTCAGGCCCTTGCACTTGCCAGGGAAATGCTTATTCTACTGAGCCATCTCCCCAGCCCCCTTTTACTTGTTTTTAAGACAGGGTCTCACCACATAGCCCAGCGTGGCCTTAGGCTCCCAGCAGTCCTCCTCCCTCTGCCTCCTGAGTGCTAGGACCACAGGCATCTGCCATGCCTGCCAACATTTTCTCAAAGAGCAAATTCCTAAACTCTTAGTGGCACCATTCAAAGCTTATTACCAGCACTGGGGAGATAGCTCAGCAGCCTGACAAGTACAAGGTCCTGAGATTGATCCTTGGTATCAAAACAAAGCGAAACAAAACAAAGCCTTATTACCAGTTGTTCACTTCTAAGCCGGCAAAACTTGAAAGCAAGTTTCAGTGCAGAAGTTACAGGCCCTTCTTTGAAGATACTTTTGTGATAATTTTGACTTTGAGGAAGAACCAGTAGTCATATGGTGCCTGATCTGGTGAATAAGGGGGATGAGGATACTGGGTTGTGTTTTTATGAGGTGCCTTTCCATTGGATGGCACTGGGCAGCGGCATTCACCTTAGTTTTGGATCATACCATGTGAAGACATTGATGAAAGACTTCTATGCTGGAGAGATAGCTCTGTGGTCTAAGTGCCTGCCTGGCAAATGGAAGGTGCTGAGTTCGATCCTTGGTGCAACATGCTTGGTCAGCCCTGAAACCAGGTGAGGTGGTGCACATCTGTAATCCCAGCACTGGGGAGGCTGAGGCAGGAGGATCACTAGGAGTCCAAACTGCATAGTGAGACCCTGCATCATCATCGTCATCATGGACAACAACAGCAACAAACAACAAAACAAAGCAAAAAACTGAAAAAGGACTTCTAGAATTTCTTCAGAAAGTGGCATGAATGATGGGGTTCATGTGTTCAAAATGAGAGGGAAGATTTTTTTAGGGCATGAATGGCAGTATGCCTCAGTGTGACATAGTTAACTTTTAAAATGTTCACCGATGATTTTGTTCACAAATCCCATGTGTGTAAGTTGGAAAAGAGCACACAGCTCTTTGGCATGGATCTCAGCTCTCCATGGGTCCCCTTCTATACTCCACCTTCTGTTGAGGCCTGGCTCTAGCTACAGGCCAAGGATCAAAGGACGCTCATGAGGGAGATCCTGAAGAAAGTTAAAATGCCTTGCGTGGGAACCACCTCAGGGGAGGCCATGGCCAGTTTCTTCTCTGAAAGCGTGGGGCATCTTTGCAAGTGGCATGGGAGCAGCTGCTTTTCTGGCAAAGGAAATGTGCCGTAACTGCAGGGCCCGGTGTCTTCTGAGTCATCCTGTTCTTCTAGAGCATCCCTGTTGTAGGCTGTGTCCTTCCCCTAGTTATACGGCCAAGTGCCATCCTCTGTGTTGGCCACCTCTCTACGGCTGGAACAAAACAGCCAACAGCACAACTCAGAGAGGCCGCTTGTCTTGGCTCAGGTTTGCAGAGGTTCCCGCTGGCGCCAGGGCAGAAACATTGTGTGTGGGGGGGAAGGGCCTAGCGGAGGAAAGCTGCTCGTGTAGTGGCCACCAGGAAGCAGCGCGGGAGCGAGTGCTGGAAAAGAAGGGGCAGGGGCAGGAGAGCCGCTCTACGGTGATGATTGTTCTGTGACTCTCTCTCTCTCTCTCTCTCTCTCTCTGCAATCTTGTTTGTTTCTGGTCTTTTTTGATTTTACTGTATTTTTTTGTTTAATTTTTTTTTTCTTTCTTTTTTGGTGAAACCGGAGATTGAACACAGGCCCTTGCGCTTACCAGAGAAGCACTTATTCCACTGAGACATCTCCCCAGCCCCTGAATTTTTTTTTTTCTTTTTTGAGGGTAAAACTTTATTGGGAAGAAAAGCTTCTGTCAGAGAGGGACAGAAGGGGGACTCGAGTGGTTGCCTAGGGAAGCTGTCTCTTTTAGGGTCTTTTATAGTGCAAAACCATGTGGGGCTAAGGTGGAGAGAATGGGAACTCGCTTAGGTGGACAAGAGGTGGGACAAAACTATGGTCAACCAGTGGGATTACAAGCACCAGTGCTCAGGTAAAGTTGATTTTGCCCAGGACCAAACAGGGAAGTGAGTCGCAGAGTAAGCAGGCATGAATACAGGACAGGCTCTCTTCCTGTTGGGGGCTGGGCTAGTGACTCACTTGGGTCTTTTTAGGTGATTGATACCTATTGAGAATATTAATCCCAGGTGCTACTCTTTTAGCATTTGTTTGGGCTTTAGGTCTGGTTCAGGAACATCCGTCCCTCCAATAGTTGTCTTTGTCCTTTGTATTATCTCCTTAGAGGGCCTGGCCCTGTCTAACTGACTATAGCATTTCTATCTAATTTGGCTACCTGTAATATTCCCCCCTCTGAAGTAACCTGAACTGCCATGAGAGAAATCATGGGTGAAGACCGCTCCGGCTTCTTCAGGCTGAAAGGGGTCATAGTTGCGAACTGGTAGCCAAATATATTCTTCAGAGATTTTATCTAAAGGTCCTCAATAGACACCAGGCATTTTTATTACAGCTTTGAATCTGGAGAAGACAAAGCCAAAGAAACAAACATGCAAGGGTCAAATAATTACAACAGGATAATTATGAAAAAGACAAGTTAGAACCTTTTGTAGGTCCAACAGCAGATATCTCTTAAATGTGGGGTTTAATCTCTTTTTTTTATCTTTTTATGGCCATTGTATATTGTTTCAAACAAACTGGCCTTTCCTATTATTACTGGGGCACATGAATTGCCAGAAATAGGGAAAACACCAAGTACTCTCCAGTTGGGAAGTGGGGCCACTGGGTGTGTAACTACCGACAGATCTACATACGCATCTATTGAAAGTTTTGCAGGCTTTTTCCTTATATTGGAAGTTAACATGGGTTTCCTCAGGCTGAGAGGGAAGATGCATAACCACCTCGGTCTGAAACTTATTTTTGGACTCCATTATAAACACTTCTATTTTCTAGAAGCTTTGGACATTTTTTGTTTGATACGTCCCTTTTCTCTGTCCAGATCCAGGGAAGCATAACCTTTTTTTTGTTGTTGTTTGTTTCTGGACTAGCCTTTGTTCCTATAGGCTGTTAGTATCACCATTTTTATTTTTTATCTATACTTTTTATTTTGTTTCTTTTCTATTATGAGACACCGTTCGAGCAATTTTTATCAACTTAGACAGGGGATGTTTATTTTTTGTTTTTGGTATGGAGGACCCAATCCAGGGCTTCCAGCTTGCTAGGCAAGCATTCCACTGCTGAGCCAAGTCCCCAGCTCCTCTCTCTGCAATCTTGGTGAAGTCAAATTTCTGTTTAGTTTTTGGATTTCTTGTTTTATTTTATTTATTATTTTTTTTACAGTGACAGCAAATTAATTTATTTAGCATTTTTTTTCCATTCCATATCATCAGGAGGGTTGATTTCAACTTTCCTTTTATCTACATCAGACCAGTTGGCACTCAAAACTGTACCACCAGATTCCATAAATGATTTGTTTATGGCACGTTTGACTTCATCGGAGCCATCTGAATAGATCTGCTGAAATAACTTGTTTAAAGCTGCATCTCCCTCCAACTTCTCATTCTTCTCTTCTTCTTTGATCTCACCAACCAATTTATCCCAATTTCTTGTATAGTGAGATGAAGATGGACATAGGATCTTTACATCTTCTAGGAACTGTCTTTTGTAGGCACACCTCCTTGCCCCTCTAGCTTTTCCCATCTTATAGCTTCTGTCTTTTTCATTTTAATTTCAATCTTTGTAGAAAGTACTTTAAATATACTCTGTTCTGGTATTATAGGATGAAGCACTCTCAGTTTCAAATTGTAATCCTCTCCAGAAGGAAGTTTTACCAAAGCAGACAACTTTTTCTGAAAATTCCACATTTACATCATTTTTCTGAAAAAAAAATTTTTTTTTTTGAGACAGGGTCTCACTACGCAGTTCAGGCTGGCCTTAAGCTCATTTTGTAGCTCAGGCTGGTCTCGAACTCACAACAATCTTCCTGCCTCAGCCTCCTGAGTGCTGGGATTACAGGCATGTGCCACCACGCCCCACCAAAAATTCTTAATCACTACAATTACTTGAGATTCTGTTTGGTATCAGTCATACTTAATTTTTGAAGTTGTCTTCTGGGATGAAGAATGATTCACCTCAGACTGACCCATTCTGTGCCTCTTGACATCTTTTAATCCAGACAATAAAATCAGCATCTTCACTATCTAATTTTTGTCCTTCTGTAAAAGTTCCTAGAGCAGCAGCATATTTTTTTCCATATCCCTTTTCTCAGCATAGCAGTGGTATTGCTAGGGTTGAGCTTTAGGGAAGTTTCTGCATCAGAACACCACCTATATAAAAAGACACAGTAATTCCCAAGGAGAACGTGACAGTAAGCTCTTTGGCAATAATACTGTGCACCCTCTGGTTTCTGTTCCAAAGTTTTAGTCAGCTCCTCCAACGCCGCCTGGGCGTCGTCATCGATCAGACCATCTGAGAAGGTCTGGGAAAACCGCTGGGCTGGTGCAGGTCCTGCAGCAGGTGCTGCCAACCCCCAAATTGCAGTTGCAGTGGCCTGAGATACAGCTGCCGGGGCTACCAGCTCTGCCGCTGCCCAAAGGGGAAAGGGTTTCTTGTTTTAAAGTAGAACATGTTTGTACCTTAATCATTTCCATATTATCTTTTTTTAAAATTAATGTTTGGTTGTTACAGGGTCTCACTACACTCCTTGGACTCGGGTCGACCCTCCTGTTTTCAGCCTGTTCAGCGCTGGGATTGCAGGCACCCTGGGGGTGGGGCTGGCATGGCCTGTGGTGCCAGGGATCGGACCGCAGCCCAGCAGCCTAACTCCTTCTTCACCTCTTCCCCTTCCCTCTGTCTCATGGTCCCCTTCTCAGATGCAAAAGATCTATCTCTCCGTTTCCCATTATCTAGCCTCTATTTGGCTCTGGACAGCAGATACGCAATTCATCAACACTTGTTTGCAGACAGCTGGGTTCACGAACAGAAGCATGTGGCAGGCTTTTGTTTCTGTTCGTGAACTCTGCACTGGATGGTGGACATGGATGTGGCCAGAACTGTGGGATGAAGCAAGTTTATGGACTGCAGTGCCACTGCATTTATGCTTTGGGTTTTGTGTATAAGAGAAACCAGGCGATATTTAAACTTGTGGGTCTGATTTATTGTACTTGGCATTATGGTCTCGAGGTGCGTTGATTTTCCTGCAAATGGCTCAAGTAGATCCTTCTTGATGAAGAAGTAGTGCTTCATTAGGTGTAAGTACCACACTTTATCTACTCGTGTTGGTGGACGTGTAGATCATGTCTAAGATTTACCCCTATTCACTGTGCTGCCACAAACATGAGCGAGCATATATCACTCAAATGTGATGTTTTTTAATTCTTTTAGGAAGACACCTAAGAGGGGGATAGCTTGGTTCAATAGAATTTCTCATGTTAGTCTTTTGAGAACTCTCCATATTGATTTCTATAAGGGTTGGACTAGCTTACATCCTCACCAACAATGAAGAAGATAAGAGTTCCTTTTTCCTGAAGCGTCACCAGCATTTTATGAGTTTCTGATGATTATTTTTTTGTACCAGGAATTGAACTCAGACCCTTGTACTTGCTAGGCAGGTGCTTATGACACTGGGCTATATCCCCAGTCCATGTTACCTTTTTTTTTTTTTGATGATAACCATTCTTTCTGTAGTAAGAAGGATTTCAATTTTGCTTTTATTTGAATTTTTCTAATGTCCAGCGATGTTACATTTTTTTAGTCATATATTTATTGGCCACTTGTGTTATTCTTGAGAGGTATATGTTTCAGTTGTCCATTTTTTTTTGATTGACTCTTTTATTTGGGGCTTTAATTTTTTTTAATTTTTGAGGTTTTTATTTTTTAAGATAATTTTATTGAGAAACAAATGTCAGTAAGACAGTTTCACAACCGATTACAAGCACATTTTAATTAATTAATACATTGTGTATTGTTGTCTTAGTAGGTTATTCATCATACTAGATGAAGACATGATATCCTGTCTCAAACACTATTATAACAAACCTCTCTATTCATTGAATTAAGAGAATGGAGCTGTATATCTATCCTATCTATTCTGAATATGCAGATACAAAAAGGTTCATTTCTGTCCCACTTTTTTGGTTAGTTTTGTCAGAGAAGGGCATTCCATTGTCATTTAAATATTGTAAGTGCTTGAATTCAGCAGAATCTTCCAATATAGTCCAGTAGTCCATAATACTAGTGGTATCTCTGTAAGAGTGGCAGTGTTCAAAGTTGTTGACTTGAGCTCAGCATATTAATGTGGCTTTACTTTTTTATACTTCATTTTCATGCTTTTCTGATAGATGGTTAAGACCAAGATAAAGCAAGACCTATATATCAAGAAATGTAACTTTTGTATCTGATAAGTTCAGTCACATCCCCTCAGGTTTTGACCTGAAACCCTATACCACAGTTTGTAGATTCTTTGTGAGTGTCAGCCATGTGGATGAGTCATGGCTATTGCTTGACCAATTAGCTCTCTGCAAAAGCCTGAGAGAATGCTTTCTCTCCATGTGACTCTCCTTAGGCACACTCTACATCATCAATCACTTTCCTCTGTGGCTGCATAATTTCCTTGATCAGAAAATTTGGGACACAACTGAGTTACATGTGGTTACATTATAGGTTCTCCTATGTCCTGAGTCCTCATTGACCTTGAAAGGCTAGGGCCAAAATGTTGGCTGTCCTTACAGCCCTTCTTTTTCTCTGACTTTTGGTCTGCAAACTTAGACTGTTAACCCTCCAGAAGAAAAAGCTTATTACTCTACAACATATGTAATTGCGTTTAACTTAAGTATCTGTCTGAATCAAACATCTTAGGCATAGCATGGAACAGGTATTTTTCATCAAGTATTGATATGTTAAACTTTAAATTCCTGCAGAATTGAAGACAAAAATTAAAAAATAGAGAAAATATGAATAAGCAATTACATAAATTTACAAAGAAATTAAGAAATCTAACCATAAACAGCATTGTAGCAGTACTGTCGTGTGACACTTTTTTCCTGTTTCTTGTTTTCATTTTTTGTCTCCCCTTTTTTAATACAAACATTTACTTGAGAGACAGTCTGGCAGTATTTGTAATGTCATGACTAACAGTACATATTTAGAACACCCAAGTGACAGGCATTCCAAGCATGACCCATTGCTATCTTCAGTGCAGCTGCTTAGTTCAAAGTTATCGGCATATATAGTGAGGGTGAGAATCCTACCAATTAACTGCTAGTTGCAAAAACATGCTTCAGGCTCTCAGGATCACTGCCTTCACCATCTTGTGCATATAAATGTATGGCTTTGCCTCTGTCATGTTTCCCAGCTTTTCTCTTTGCCTTGTCCTCATTATTGTGCAATTGGTCCACTGTCTCAATAATGCCTAGTATTTTTTTTTTTTTTTTTTTTTTGCTATTCTGTAGCAAAGCTTTCTTTGGTTCTTTCTCTGTTGGTTGTTTCCTTTGCTTTGCAGAAGCTTTTAACTTTGATTTGATCCTGTTCTTGATTCTTTTTTTTTTTTGTATTTTAGGGAAGGGTCTACAGGGCATTAAGGGTCTCACTACTAGACTGGACTTGTAGTGATCTTCCTGTTTACAGCTTCTCAAGAGCTGGGATTACAGGTGGCGTCGCCACGCCCAGTCTCAATTGCAGTCTCAGGGTGCCCTGGGGGCGGGCTGGTAAGGCTGGCCTGGGGATCAAACTCCAGTCCCATTAATCCACTGAGCTATTTGACCAGCCCATGATTTTTTTCTGTTCTTTTTTTGGTGGTACCAGGGATCGAACTCAGGACCTTGCACTTGCCAGCCAGGTGCTTATGCCACTGAGCTATATTCCCCAGCCCTTTTTTTCCTGCTCTTGATTCTTGATGTTATCTCTCGTACAATTGGGCTTCTGTTCAGAAAGCCCTTGCCTATGTTTTCAAGAGTTTTACCTATTTTATATGCTAGAAGACTGTTTTTTTTTTAAATTTTATTTTATTTTATTTTATTTATTTATTTATTTATTTATTTTTTTGTCTTTTTTGAGACAGGGTCTCACTATGCAGACTATGCAGTTCAGGCTGTTCTTAAGCTCACTTTGTAGCTCAGGCTGGTCTCGAACTCACAACAATCCTCCTGCCTCAGCCTCCCAAGTGCTGGGATTACAGGCATGCGCCACCACGCCCGGCTTAAAATTTTAATACTTAGATCTTTGACTGGTTTTGATTTCAGCTCAGTGTATGGTGAGAGACACGGGTCTAAATTTAGTCTTCTTCATGTGGATAGTCTTTTCCCAGAACCATCTGCAAAAGAGGCTATCTTTCCTCCACAGTAAGGTTGTTGGCCTCTTTGTCAAAGACCAGTGGTGAATGGGGTTGGGACCGTGTCCTCAACTTTGGTTCTGCTCGCTGATCCACCTGTCCCCGCCATGCTCAACTCCATGCCTTTAAAAAAATAACTATGCTTTGTAGGGTAACCTGAGACTGGGAGTTGTGATGCCTCCTGCTTTCCTCCTGCTTCCCCAATTGCTTTTGCTCTTCTAGGTCTCGTCTGCTTCCATATGAATTTTAGGACTGCCTTTTTCTAGTTCTGTAAGTGTACATCCTCCCAAGAGCTGGAATTACAGGCACGTGCCACCATGCCCTGTTTCAATTGCCATCTCAGTGCACCCCTGGGGCGGGGCTGTCAGGCAGGCCCAGGGATCCAACCTCTGGCCCCTGACCTGCTTGCAAGTGCTTTAATCCATTGAGCTATTTGGCCCAGCCCTTATTTATTTATTTTTTAATGTATTTGGTACAGGGTCTTACTACGCAGCTCAGACTTATAGTGATCCTCCTGTTTTCAGCCTCGCCAGCAGGTGCTAAGTCCGCTGAGCTATCTTGCTGGCCCTTCACCTAATCTCTTTCTTGGTGAGTTTATTATTGGAGTACAAGAGCAGTATTAACTTTTGTATGCCAGCTTTGTATCCTGCTAAGCTAATGAAGTTAATTTCTGGTCTTCCACGTAGACAATCATCATTCCCACACAATGGTAGCTTGAATTCTTTTCTTCCTACATGTATCCTTTTTGATTTTTTTCTCTCGGCAGGTGGCTCTGGCAAGTGTTTCAAGTACTGTAGCACAGCGCAGAGCTGCGGTGATGGAGGACCTTGTCTTATTCCTAGTTTTAGAGGGAGAGCATTTGGCTTCTTCCCATTTAATTTGATGTTGGTCTTTGGTTTGTCGTAAATGTCATTTTTAAAAAAAATTTTTGTTTTATTGAAGTACAAATATCCATGAGACAGTTTTAAGATTCCTTGACAAGATGGATTTGATAAATTATTTTTATAATGTTTTGGTATCACAGAAGGTGCATACATGATATTATATTTACGGACATTATTATACCATATGTCTCTTATCAGTAAATTAAAAGAGTGTAGCTGTTTGCGTATCTTATTTTTTTATACCTGAATTACCTCAAAGATTCAATAATTAATACTTTCTACCTTGTTATTTTCCTAGTGGTTGTCCATAGTACTAGAAGCTGACATATTATCCTGTACAACCACCATTAGTGCAAATCTTGCCTCTCATAGAATTATGTAGAAGCACAGCATTATCTATCCCAACTGTACTGTCCATACATACACATCATGATTCTTCCTTTCTATACCCCTTCCTTTGTCTACACCTGTCAAAGATGGGCACTCCATTGTCATACAACAACTTAGGTACATGAACTCGACACCACAATCCAACACAGTCCAGCATTCCACAACAATAGTGGGTTATCCGAAGAAGTTGTCGGTGGTGTATACTTAATTTTTATACTTTTCTGCTGGATGGTTAAGACCTAGATAGAGCAAGACCTATATACCAACACATGTACTTTATGTTTCTTATGAGGTCAGTGAAGTCCCCTCAGGATTTATCTTGTAGCCCTGTACCTTATTCTGTAGATCCTTTGTCTGTGTCATCCATGTGGATGAGTCACAGCCAATGCTTGACCAGTTTGCTCTCTGTGAGAGCCTGAGAGAAAGTTTTCTCTCCATGTGACTCTCCCCAGGCACACTATAGAACTTCAATTTCTTTCCTCTGTGGCTCCATAATCTCCTTGTTCAGAAAATTTGGAGCTCAACTGAGTTTCATGATGTCACAGTACAGGTTCTCCTATGTCCTGAGTCTTTGCTGACCTTGAAAGGCTAGGGCCAAAATGTAGGCTGGCCTTGTGGCTCTTCTATTTCTCCAACTTTGATCGGTGAACTTAGGTTGTTAACCATCCAGAAGAAAAGCTGATTAGTATCCTTCAGCATATGCCATTCACTTTGCCTTATCAGACTCATTTGACTTTAGTTGTTGTACGTTTCCATTTGTATTTCTGCTTTTCACTTCTTATACTAGGGAGACTATACGATATTTACACATGTGTGTCTGGTTTATTTCACTTATGAGTATATGTTCAAGTGGCATCCACTTCAGTATAAATTCTTCAAGCTTATCATTCTTAATAGCTGAGTAATACTCCATTATATAGAAGTACCACATCTTTTTCAACCATTCCTCATGTGATGGACATCTTGGTTGTTTCCAAGATTTTTCTATCACACATTATGCTGCTATAAACATAGGTACACAAATATCACTATGATACAATGTTTTCAGTTCCTTTGGGAAAATTCCCAGTCGGGGGATAGCCAGCTTGAATGGGATTTCTAGTCCTACTCTTTTGAGGAGTCTCCACATTGACCTCCACAATGGTTGTACCAGTCTACATTCCCACCAGCAGTGGAGAAGTGTTCCCTTTTCCCCACAACCTCTCCAACATTTGTTGTTGATTGATTTCCTTATGATAGCCATTCTTTCTGGAGTGAGATGGTATCTCAGTGTTGTTTTTATTTGCATTTCATGGATGACTAGCAATGTGGAGCTTTTTTTCATATATTTATTCACTTCTTTAATTTCGTCCTCTGAGAAGTGTGTATTTATCTCAGATGCCCATTTCTGAATTGGGTCTTTAAATTTGAGACCCTGTTATATCTTAGTTCTTTATATATTCTAGACAGTAGACCTCTGTCTGATTGTTTATTAGTTAGGATTTTTTCACAATTTGTGGGTTGTCTTTTCACTCTGTTGAGAATTTCTTTTGACATGCAGAGGCTCCTTAAGAGTTGATCCCAATTGTTGATTCTTTCAAGTGCTTCCCGTGCGAATATATGTTTGTTCATGAACTATTTTCCTACCCCTATGTCTTCAAGAGTTCCTCCTACTTCTCTTCCAGGAGATTGAATGTTTCTGTTTTAATGTTTAAATCTTTAATCCATTTTGACTGTAGCTTAGTGCATGGTGATAGAGCTGGGTCAAGTTTTAGTTTTTGGCATGTAGAAAGCCATGTTTTCCAGCACCATTTGTTAAATAGGCTATCTTTCTCCCAGTGAGCTTGTGTAGCCCCTTTGTCGAAGATAAGATGGCTGAGTGTGATTGTAGATGCCTCTGCATCTTCTAATCTATTCCATTGATCCTCAGATCTGTTTTGTTGCCAATACCATGTTGATTTTATCACAGTGGCTTTGTAGTATAATTTCAAGTCAGGAATTGTGATGCCTCCTGCCTTGTCTTTATTGGCCAAGATTGCCTTTGCTATTCTAGGTCGTTTGTGGTTCCAAATAAATTTTAGGAATGATTTCTCTATGTCTGGGAGGTATGTTGGTGGCAGTTTGATCGGGATTGCATTAAATCTGTACAGCAATTTTGGGAGTATGGCCATCTTCACGATGTTTGTTCTTCCTATCCAGGAGCATGGAATATTTTTCCATTTTCTGAAATCCTCTATAATCTCTTTTCTTAGGGTGTCATAATTTTCTGTGAAAAGATCTTTGACTTCTTTGGTTAAGTGAATCCCAAAGTATTTCATTTTCCACGGTGCTATTGTAAAAGGTATTGTTTCTATTGTTTCCCTTTCAGTGTGTTTGTTATCTGTGTAGAGGAATGCTATTAACTTTTGAGTATTGACTTTGTATCCTGCTATGTTACTGAATTTCCATATCAGTTCTAGTAGTTTCTTGGTGGAATTTTTGGGGTCTTCCAAGTAAAGTATCATGTCATCTGCAAATAGTGATAATTTAACTTCTTCTTTACCTATTATTATTCCATTTATTTCTCCCTCTTTTCTAATGGCTGTTGCTAAGGATTGCAAGACTATATTGAATAGGAGGGGTGATAGAGGACATCCTTGTCTTGTACCTGATTTAAGAGTAAAAGGTTTAAGTTTTCCCCCACTTAGGATTATATGAGCTTTTGGGTTGTCATAGATGGTTTTTATCAAGTTAAGATAGAGTCCATCTATTCCAATTTTCTATAGGACCTTGAACATGAATGAGTGTTGGACTTTGTCAAAAGCTTTCTCTGCATCAATTGAGATGATCATGTAGTTTTTACATTTCAGTCTATTAATATAGTGTATTACATTTATAGATTTTCAAATTTGAACCATCCTTGCATCCCTGGGATGAATCCTACCTGGTCATGGTGTATGATCTTCTTGATTTGCTGTATTCTATTTGCCAGGATTTTGTTGAGTATTCTTGAATCTATGTTCATGAGGGAGATTGGCCTGTAGTTCTCCTTTTGGTTGTGTCTTTCCCTGGTTTTGGAATCAGTATTATACTTGCCTCCAGAAATGGTTTTGGGAGGAGTTTCCTTTTCAACTTCATTGAACAGTTTGTGGAGTGTGGGGATTATATCTTCTATTAATTTCTTGTAGAATTCAGCTGTAAATCTATCAGGACCTGGACTTTTCTTTGTCGGTAGGCTTTTTATTATGTTTCGTATTTCTTTGGTTGTTGTTGGCTTATTGTGAGTTGTTGTATCTTCTTGATTCAGTTTTGGCAATTTGTACCTTTCGAGGAATCTGTCCATTTCTTCTATGTCTTCTATTCTGTGAGCATAAAGGTTCTTGAAGTAACTATTGACAATCTTCTGAATTTCCACTGGGCCTGTGGTGATTTCACCCTTTTCATTCCTTATCGCTTGTACTTGAATTTTCTTTTGCCCCTTTTTGATGAGGTTGGCTAGAGGCTTATCAACTTTATTTAGTTTTTCAAAGAACCAACTTTTTGATTTGTGGATTCTTTGGACTGTTTTCTTCATCTCAATTGAATGAATTTCTGCTCTAATCTTCATGATTTCTTCCTGTCTTTGCGCTCTGGGTTTTGTTTGCTCTTCTTTATCTAGTTGTCGGAGGTGCAACATTAGGGTGCTAATTTGTTCCTGTTCTGTTTTCCTAATGTGTGAGTTCATAGCTATGATTTTCCCTCTAAGAACTGCTTTTGTTGCATCCCATAAATTCTGGTAAGTTGACTTGAATTTTCATTGAATTGTAGATATTGTTGAATTTCTTGTTGAATTTCTTCTGTGACCCATTGATTGCTGAGTATTAGTTTCCATGAATTTAGTGGGTTTTGCTGGTTTCTTTTGTCATTTATTTCCAGTTTCATTGCATTGTGGTGAGATAGTATGCATGGGATAATTTCTATTTTCTTGCATATACTTAGGCATGACCTCAGGCCTAGTATATGGTCTTTTTTTAAAAATTCATTTATTTATTACAGTGTCTTGCTACACATCACGGATTCTTTTTCTGCGGGGGTGGGGGGTCAGCTCAGCGCACCCTGGGGGGAGGGGCTGGCATGGCATGTGGTGCTGGGGCTCGAACCGCGGTCCCTGAGAGGCGCTTTAGACCGCTGAGGTATCTTGCCAGCCCTATATGGTCTATTTTGGAAAATGACCTGTGTGCAGCTGAAAAAAATGTGTATTCAGCTGTGGTTGGGTGGAACACTCTGTATATGTCCACCAGGTCCATTTGTTCTAAGCTCTGGTTCAGTTCTGCTACTTCCTTGCTAATTTTTTGTTGGGTTGACCTATCTTTTTGAGATAAGGGTGTGTTAAGGTCTCCTGTTAAAATTGTGTTCTTAGACATTAAGTTTTTCATGTCCCTTAAGATTTGTCTTACATAGTTGGGTGCTCCTGTGTTTGGTGCATAGATATTTATGAGTGTTACTTCTTGCTCTTGAATTTTTCTCCTGACCAATATATAGTGGCCTTCTTTGTGTCCTTTGATCATTCTTGGTTTGAAGTTGAGACTGTCTGAGAACAGAATTGGTACTTCTGCTTTTTTCTGAGGTGCTGGGGCATGTAGTATTGTTTTCCATCCTTTGACTTTGAGCCTATGAATGTCCTTTTGAGTTAAGTGTGTTTCTTGTATACAGCATATTGTTGGATTTTGTTTCCTACTCCACTATGCCAGTCTATTTCTCTTAATTGGAGAATTGAGTCCATTTACATTGATGGTTATAATTGAAATGTGCTGATTTATGTTTGTCATGATATTTACCTGGTGTTGTTTACTCCTTTGTAACCTGTGTTTAATTGTCTATCCTGTTTAGTGGGTTCCTTCCATTCTCATTCCTGGAGTTCTGGTCATTGTGGTCTCTCTCTAGAACATCTTTCAGCAGCCTGTGAAGGGATGGCTTTGTCATTATGAAATTCTTTAGTTGTTCTTTGTCATGGAAATACTTCACTTCATCAAACTTGAAAGAGAGTTTTGCAGGGTATAATAGTCTGGGCTGGAATTTGTTTTCGTGTAGGACTTCAAGAACTCTGCTCCATGCTCTCCTTGCCTTCATTGTTTGTGTAGAGAAGTAGGCTGTAATTCTGATGGGTTTTCCTTTGAATGTGATCTGATTCTTCTCTCTGGCAGCTTTCAGTATATGATTTTTGTGTTGGATTTCTGGGATCTTAACTATTATATGTCTCGGTGTGTTTCTGCTTGGGTTGAAGTTATTTGGTGTTCTGTATGCTTCGGTGACCTGAATGTTGGATTGTTTCCTCATATTTGGGAAGTTTTCTGTGATTATTTCTCCCCAAATTCTTTTTATGTCATTTTTATTGACTCCTCCATTCTTGTTGATACCAATTATTCTCACATTGTTCATCCTGATGTCATCTTGCAGGCTATGGATTATTTTTTCCTGCATTCTCATTGTTTTTAAGAGATCCTTTCTCACCTTTTCACTAGCTGCTCCGGCATCTTCAAGATCTGAAACTCTGTCTTCGCTTTCACTCAAACGGTTTTGTAGACTTGTAATTGATATTTTTAGTTCTTCTATATCTCTTTGACTGTGTTTCATGTGTTCTATTTCTTTTCTGTATTGCTCATTCCAGGAATCCATCATATTTCTGATCTCAATTTTTTTATCCATGTCTTCTTTAGAGGTAGTTATTAATTCTTTTTCTGCAGTGTTTTTTCCAAGTTGGGTTTTCTCTGTATATTTCTGGACTTGTTTCTGTATTTCAGATGCTATGATTTCAAAGAATTCTTTTTTTCAAAGAATTCTTTTTTGATTTCAGAAATTATTTCTGCTTTGAGTTCCTCATGATCTTTCTGCTGTTGTTTCTTTGCTTCAGATGCTGTTAATTCATACATTTCAGCTGGAATAGTGCTCTCTGCACTTGTTCTGGGTGAGCACTGTTTTTCCACCCAATGTTTCTGGAATTCATTCTTTATTTCAGATACTATGTATTCAGATATTTCCTTTTTAATTTGGGGAATTACTTCTCGTTTTATTTCCTCTATAACTTTCTGCTGATGTTCCTTTGCTGCTGTATCTGTTAGTTCATTCATTGCAGCTGTGCTAGTGTCCTCTGCCCTTACTGGTGGACTCGAGGTCTGGGATTGCATTTTTCCCCTTCTCTTTGTCATTTTGTATAGCACTGACCTTTGACCTTTGGTGTAGAGCTTTGGTGCAGCTATAACCTTAGCTTGTTATGAGATTCATGTCCCAGTCTGTTAAGTTTGAGATTATTGAGGTATGCCTATCCTGGATCTAGCTGTTGTGTTCAGTTTCTTTTTTGCTGCAGCTCCTTTGGTTCCCCTCTGTTGGTTCCCTGTTCAGGTGAGCACGAACCGAACTGGGATGCAGAGCAAGTAATGAAAATTCCCCGTCTGGGCTGGCTTTGGGGCGAGGATCCGGAAAATTGCCGGAGTCAGCCCTCCTGTGTCAGGCAGGTTGCTCTCTAGGTGGGGGGGCCTGGGCTTTGGTGGGTCTTCTGGGCTCACAAAAGGATAGTGGATGATCTTATTCACTGAGTAGGCTGTACTGGGTCAGCCAGCCTGTGCTGGGTCTGGGTCTACAGGCTGGAACCTGAGAAGGCTGGGCAAGGTTCCTCCAGTGCAGCGGGCTTGGAGCTCTCACTCACAGGCCAGGTTGCACTGGGTTTTGGGCTGTGGCATGAGACCAGGGATTGTTGAGAAATGTCCCTCTGGCATGGCAGGCTTGGAGTTCTCACTCCAGGCCGACCTGCACTGGGTCTGGGCTATGGGGTGGGACCGGCAATCGCCTGGAAATGTTTCTCTGGCGCGGTGTGCCTGGAGCTCTCACCAGGCCACGGGGTGTGGGGGGACAGGGAATCCCTGGGAAATGTCTCTCTGGATGGTGGGCCTGGAGTTCTACACTCACTGAACTTTGATGCCCAGGGAGTCGGGGAAATTCCCACTCGCTCAGGGGATTTAGGGCAGGGGATCCGGGGAGGTGCTGGTGAGTGGCTCCTGAGGTTTCAGGCCAGTCACTGGCTTGGAGGGGTTGGGGACAAGGATCCGCGTAGCACACGTGGGAAGAAGCCAATGGCTCTCCCTCAGACTCACCACACTCTCACTGATCTGGGAAGCCTGGTGAGTCATGCAAATTCCCACTCACTGGGAGAGCTTGGCGCGGGATCCAGGAGGCCTCTGGAGTCAGCTGCTGTCTCAGGCCGGTAATTCTGTCATAAATGTCTTTTGTCAGATTGAGATAAGATCCTTCTTTTTATTTTTAGTTATTTATTTAATATACATATTTTTATTACAATTAAAAAAACCCACAAAATGCAACATCCTAAACAATCCAAAACTTACTATTGGTACTAGGTTCCTGCAAATTTGTTGTGCTACCTTACACATGGAAGAAACCATTAAATATTTAGGAACATTCAACATCAAAAGCTTTAAAATCTAACTGTATGTAGCAGCCCCTCAAAAAGCTACAACCTGAATTTTTAAAAAAATTTTTTTCTACAAAGAATTTTATCAGCTATACAAAAATCTGTAGTTTTTATACTGAAGCTAATGTTGAGCTGCACTTGGATTCACATTCTTAGCAAAACAATTGCCTGAGCACACATACACTCCATATGCCATTACAGGACGGCCGCTTATTCTTCATCTTCCTCCTGCTCCTCTTCTTCCTCTTCCTCCTCCTGCTCATCTTCTGGTTCACTCCTCTTCTTTGAGCCTGCTGGCCTACCAGGGCCCTTCTCTCCTACTTCACTTTTGTCCTTGGCACAGTATGCAGCAATATCCTTTTCGTATTTTTCCTTTAGCTTGGCCACCTTTTGTTCATATGGTTGTTTGTCTTTGTCTGACTGCTCAGACCACATTTCTTTTAGGAGCATTCGGATCTTTCTTCTTTCCTCTCTTATTGCCAGCTCTGGGAGGAATGTAATTTTTCATCGCTCTATCATAGCGAGCTTTATCACTCTTTGCCATGTCTTCAAGCTTCGACTTTACCTTGGCAGGCATGGTCTTCCATCTCTCCGAGCACTTCTTGGAGAACTCGGCAAAGTTTACCGAGGAGTTGGGGTGCTTCTTCTTGTGCCTCTCGCGGCAGGTGTGCACGAAGAAGGCGTATGAGGACATCTTGCCCCACAGCTTGTTGGGGTCTCCCTTGCCCATGGTGGCGCGGCCTGCAGTAGCTTTTCCTCAAGGGTCCTGCAGAGCGGCCGACAGCGACCGAGAAGCTTCCTTCCTAGAGCTCCAGTGAGAACTCAAGACAGCTACTTTCTCTTAGTTCAATGAGAAGAAATATTTGTACTAATAGTGTTTAAACAAGATATTATGTCTGCATCTTGTACTCTGAATAACCACTATGAAGACAACAATATGCAATGTATTAATTATTAAAACTGTCCTACTAATCTGTTTTGAAACTGTCTCATTGCCATTTGTTTCTCAATAAAATTAATAATAAAAAATTACACAGTAATTCCTAACTCAAAATAAATAGAGTGATATGCCACTGAAAATTATAATATCACAAAGGAGAAAAGATCAAATTTTGGTGTTTTTTTTAAAAACATCTTTGCTCATTTTCTACTCAGTATTTTAGTAAAAATACATTTCTTATGTGGAGGGAAAGCCCTATTAAGTAATTAACTATGCCTATTTTTTCCAACCAATGCTAAGTTGATTGGTTAGAGAAGTCTTAGTTTAGTGTCTTTCTTCTATTCTACCAACTTCCTGTTGCTCAGTTTTGAGTGACTCTGTGTTTTTAAACAACATATAATATATCCCTTTAAATCTCTAAAGATTTTTAAAAATTCTTTTATTGTGAAAGACCTGGCTGTGTTCAGGTTAATGTTTGATGCACTCTTCAGGGTTGATATGAGCTGCTCTGTAAGGGCGGTGGGCAAAGCGGCTCCCCTTGGTAAATTCAGCTTTGAAAACTCAGATGGAGTGCTGAAGGAACATTTCCCAAAAGCTGATGTGTTTTTGTTAAAAAGAAGCAATTTCATGACACAAACACTGAAGCAAGACTGAAGTGCACATTACGCTTGACTAAAACGAGGGGTAGGCAGAGGGTGAAAAGCACCCCAGGTGCTCGTCCCCCTAACTGCACCCACTAAGATGCATCGACACAGAGGAGCACGTCCCCACTGGGCTACCCAAGACCCAGGTCATCCTGAGGAAAACTCTGCTGGGCAAGGATGAGGTAAGACCCAGAAACTGGCATGCCTGCGGCCCGCAGTGGTAAGTCATGTGGTGCGGGACAGACGCTACTGCGAAGAGGTCCCATGCGTGGGCTTTGTGCACTCTGGGGAGTCCCCAAGTGACTCATCTTTCTGCACCCAGCTCATCCCCAAAGCACTAAAGAGGTGAGGAATGACCATCGCTCTCTGAAAACCACCTAAAATTAGGAAAAACTTTTAAATTCTTAGCAAAACACAGAAAGAGAAAAATTTTATTTTTATCTTTTATTTTTTTATTATTTTTTTTGGTGTGGAACTGGGGATTGAACTCATGCCCTTACGCTAGCATTTATTCCATTGAGCCATCTCTCTGGCCCTACATAGGGTGTTAAGGTGAGTCTCTGTCCCTTATGTGCATGATGAGGCATGTGATAAGAAATTAAATCCATACACATATATCTGAGGAAGTATGAGAGATTATAGTGGTGCACATAATCCTTGAGATGAATTTTTTCTAAAAAGACTTTATTAATAATAGTGTTAAAGATTCTGTCAAATCACAAAATAGACCTGAATATTTTCCTTAAGGCTGTCAACTATTTTTCTGAAAACACTATTTTAAGAAGCAGTTTATGAACAGGATTTTACTTAAAAAGACTTCCCGGATCACATTGTATCACTTAACAAGTAAGTGCTGTCTTGAAATTTAGGATATGAGTTTTCTAATAAAGTCACTCTTGTGACACCTTAATAGATTGTGATTAGATTTCACTTAATTTCCCTGGAAACTTTTGAGATACTTTATTGTTCCAAACAGTCTTAAAAAGGTAAGAAGTGCCTTATTCAAAGGAGTCTCAGGGTGAAAAAAATAAATCACGGAATGAAAACATGCACACTTATGAATCTACTGCTTTCAGTGCAACTCACTGTGTTTGCGTATAACTTCTGTCAACATGTGGCAAACGTGACATAATTTATAAGTGGACACAATTTCCTGCAGAGGTGAGACTTCTGAATCATAAAAGGAAAAAAAAAAACTTGGTTGTATCGATTTCAGTGCCTTTCATCAAGTAATTTAAAACATCCGTGTACTTACATTTCTTAAAGCACAGAGAAGATTAGCAGTGTCCTAGGAGACCGACTGGCGCTAAATGAAAATCTGTCATCTTGAAGTCTCATTTAGTGTGAGGAATGAAATTACTGAAAAAAGCATTTTTGGGGGGGGGGCTTTTTCTCTGAAGGTGTATTTCAAACAAACCGTGGGCAACAGGAATAACACACATTTGGTTATATGTGGACAAGGGGAAAAATGAAAAAAACAAACAAAGAACATCATTTAAAAAAACTGTATGTGGTTGTTGTAGGTCTCACAACACAGCTTGGCCTCAGGTGATCCTCCTACTTTCAGTCTTCCCCGCGCTGGGATTACAGGTCTGCCCCACCACGCCCGGACTCTGTGGCCAGCTCACCGTGCCCCGGGGGTGGGGCTGGCACAGCACGTGCTCTGCTTGCCTAAGCTCTCCTAAGCAGGTGGTTTAGGCCCCTGCGCTGTCTTGCTGGCCCCTAGAAGAATATCAGCTTTTAATATACTTGCATATTAAACTCAATAGTTATTTTTGGGTGAAGTTATAAGAAATTCAAAAGAAAAAAGTCAGAGTAAAAAGACGAAAAAAACAAACATCGAGGGCCGGCAAGATAGCTTAGTGGTCTAAAGTGCCTGCTTCAAGCAAGGGCTGATTGCACTGAGCCATCTCCTTGTCCCCTAAAGTGCCTGCTTCAGTAAGCTTAGGCAACTGCAGGCAGGGATCAGGGTTTGATCCCTGGCACTACGTGCCACACCAGCACTGCCCCTCCAGGGCAGGCTGAGCCTCTCTCTCTCTCTCTCTCTCTCTCTCTCTCTCACACACACACACACACACACACACACACACACACACACATAAGAAGAAAGAAAAAAGATTGGAACACTAACTGTTCCTTTCAAAAGATCCGCAGAAGCGCCAGTGCTATAGCTCAGCCGACTAAGCACTTGCTTAGGTAAGCGCAGGGGCCAGGGATCGATCCCAGGCACCTCAGGCTGCGCCACCCCCGCCCCCATGCACAGTGCGCTGCGCATACCTGTGATCCCAGCACCAGGGAGGCCGAAATCAGGAGGATCACCGAGTCTGGGCTGCATAGTGAGCCCCTGCACAAGCACAAAAAGTCAAAAGATCAGCAGAGATCCCCCATAAAATCACCCAAAGTATTCTGCATATATACCTAAGTGTATCTTTTCCCCTTCTTTCATGTGTCCTTTTTCTCATCCTAGTGTTTCCTGCCCGTGGAACAATTTCTTTTCCTTTCACAGTATCTGTGGTACCTCTTAGATTTTAATTACTCTTTCAGGAAGAGCAGGCTGGTACAACCACTATGGAAATCAGTCTGGAGATTCCTCAGAAAGCTAGGCTTGGAGGCCCATCCAAGCCAGCTGTTCTCTTCCTAGGTATTTTTCCGAAGGAGCTGAAATTCTTGTATCACAGTGATACATGTGCACCTCTGTTTATAGCAGCGCACTTGTTCGTAGCTAAATCTTGGAAACAACCCGGAATTCATCTTGAGATGCTTCAGTCTATGTTTAAAGGTTTTCCTGAAATTAGGGTCTCATTTTAGGAGAAAATTCACAGAGGAGTTGGGTGTGGAGTTGAGAAGGAAGTCTTCACCTGACCACGCCACAGGGGGTGCTGTCCTATGGGAGGTGCAGGCTGGTGTGCGTGGGTCCTGACTCCCGTCAGATGGCTGGGCTCTATTGTATTCAGTTTGCCTATTGTCTGTTTTTGGACCAACATCACAGTGTTTTAATTACTGCAATATTGAAGATCTATTTCCTGTGGGACTGGAATTGAACCCAGATACACCAAAACTTCCTCATCCCCCCCTTTTTTTTTCTTTTTTCTTTTAGAGACAGGGTCTTCCTATGCAGCTCAGGCTGGCCTTGGCCTTGGGCTGACTTTGTAGCCCAGGCTGAACTCAAACTTACAACGATCCTCCTGTCTCAGCCTCCTGAGTGCTGGGATTACAGCCAAGCCCCAACACACAACTCTCCACCCACTTTCAAGCTTTATTTATTTATGTTTCTTCAAATACATTTCTTATCAATCCCCTCTGTTACAGACACCACAAATGATCCCCATGGTATTCTTGCTGGTCCACGAAGTCTTCCAGGATCCTGGTGTGGCCATGCTCCTCAGTGAGGAGGAGAGGCATTCTGTGGTTGGAAGATCTTTAGAGATTGCCCTTTGGGTCCCCTGTAGGCACCTTGAGAACCCAATGTTAAGTGGAGTGAATCATACATATGAGTTCAGATATCACATGGGTTTTCTTCTTAGAGAAACCCAAATTAAAAATAAAGTGCAAGGGGCTGCAGATGTAGCTCAGTAGCACAGCACCTGCCTGGCAACCACATGGTCTGGAGTTCAGTTTCCAGTACCAGCCAACACACAAGAGAACAACATAAGAGATAGCTACTAGGAAGTAGGGAGACAGATCTTTCTTAGATGGGAAAGGAACTAAGAGATGGAGAGAGGGGAGGGAAACGGGGTGAAAAAGGAATTAAAGGGTGCTCTGTGCACACACCAACTTCACACAGGTGTGTAAACCTTCTGTGCTGAAACATGTCCTAATTGCTCCCACAAAGCCTCCATTTGAAAAAAAAAAAAGTGTCATCTATCTAAGGAGCTTAGTCCTTCTCCTTCTCCTTCTTCTTCTTTGTCTCCTGTAAAGCCCAGAGGCACTGTACTGCTGAGCAGTACCCCAGCCTCCTTTTCTTCATGGTTTACTTTGGAGGCAGGGTCTTACCAGCTGACTAGGCTGAGTTTGAACTTGGAGTCCTCCTGCATCAGCCTCCCAGAGTGCTGGGACAACAGGCATGCACCACTGTGCCAGGCTCTCACAGTGAGATGTTGTTGTTAGATGTCTCCTCCGATCCACTTGAGTTCAGGTTTCCCCTTCTGGAGAGGACACACTAGGCAGGCCGGTTATTTGTTAGACTAGGACTACTGTGCAAGCCAGGCCTGTGCAGGGGCTGAACCCACTGTCCCTTCCAAGGGGAATTAGCCTGAATATCCCTGTGGGGGATGAGGAGACTCCAAAGTTAAACCATGGACAAGGGATTACAAAGGCAGGGAAATCTGATGTGCCCTTAACACCCCAGAGGAGGCTCACAGAGAGAGAAACTTTTTCCTTAGCCTCAGTTTATTGGATGCCTGAATGCAATGCCTATATGAGGCAAATGCACAGAAATTAAAAAGAAAGTGGTATTTATGATTTTTAAACATACTGAATCAACCAGTTCTGACACCCTGTAGGTAGCTTAAAGATAGAGGCTGGTTGGTAGGAAGCCAGGGTGGGGTTAGACGGTTGAAACTTTCAGCCCCACCTCCAGTGCCCAGGGTGGGTGAGCTGATTGCTGATGGCCAGTGACACCACCGACCGTTTCTACCCCACGAAGGGGGTTCCCATTCATCTCAAGGGACCGGCTTTGCAGCCGTTGTAGAGAGCAGCTGAGGGTGGTGGGCCCAGAGAAGCGCCCTTCCCACAGGGCTGCCCCGGGCACCTCTGCATTTGCATATTTTGGGGTAGTGTTGACGAATCAGTAGCGCACAGGTCTGTATCCGGGAGGGCTTTAAGAGGCTCACATCAAGACACAAAGTAATTTAAAAATCCACCTTTATCTATCTTACCAAAGACAGCAGTTATTTTCTGCTAAGAAAATACCATACAATTGCTAAACAATAAAAGAACACTTCTGGACTTTCACTTTTCAACTGTTTTAAATCACATACATTAGCACTTCATTAAGTTTAACATTTCACTGTAGTTACCTGAAATCACTTTGCCCTGTAAAGGGCATCACTAGAACCAGAGAGTGGAAGTAGAGGGTATGAAAGTTTAAATTCCACCTTTTTATATTTTCAGTTTTTAAGTTATATTTAAGAGATTGGTTGATTGTAAAGTTGCTTTTGAAAATTTTGCCATGTTTTACTCAGTTGTATAGGATAAAAGATACTTTCAGTCCTATAATCCTCAGTTGCAATCGTTAAAAAAAAAAAACACCCTTTTCACTTGTTCATATAGTAAATTCATTTCAAGGTTTGTGCCAGTGGGTATTATTGGTGCTTTTTGAAGTCAAGGTGGACTATCCAGAAAGGTCTTGTTAATATTATGTTCATCTATAATGCATAGGGGAAAGATATATATATATATATTTTTTAATATTGTAAACATTTGTACTGAATAACC